>RAON01000260.1:0-33106 GCA_009805295.1 Neurospora sp. FGSC 6877
AGTACGTACCAAACCTCCTTGGCATAAAGTACGTACCAAACCTCCTTGGCATAAGAAGGCCTTGAAACCCAGCCTTCCTTTGAAGGTTGAGAGGATCAACAAGGCCTTCGAGACCAAAGTAGTTTATTGGCTGAATTGAACTACTGTTCCAAGCCCAGAACTCTGCCCTTGTCACAGTGGGCTTGCTAGTCATGTGTTTCGCCGTTGCCATGTCATCCTTTTCCCAGACGGTCACCCACCTGATCATTACCCAGGGGATCTTGTACGGCGTCGGGGGCTCGATCGCTTACTCCCCTTGCGTCCTCTACCTGGATGAGTGGTTCGTCAAGAAGAAGGGATTGGCTTGGGGGATCATGTGCTCCGGCGCTGGTCTGGCGGGCGTGGTGCTGCCTCTGTTGCTGGAACATTTTTTGTCCAAGTATGGGTATAAGACTACCCTGAGGATCTGGGCGGTGGCAGTGTTCGTGTTGACGGCGCCGTTGGCGTGTTTTTTGAAGCCTAGGGTTTCTGTGCGTGGCAGGTCTGCGGCAAGTGAAGCTACTTTTACTTCTGCTTCCACTCCTGGCTCGGGAACAACAACCCCGACCAACAAAGATACTCATGTTGCCCCAGCCCCTTACACCCCCTCCCTCAACTTCGTCCTCACCCGCCCCTTCCTCTTCTACCAACTCTTCAACATAATCGAAGCCCTCGGCTACTTCCTCCCAGGCATCTACCTCCCCTCCTACGCGCGCTCCGTCCTCCAAGCGCAAGGGTTCCTCACCTCTTTGACTTTGTTACTGCTCAACGTCGCCTCCGTCTTTGGCTGCGTAGCCATGGGTTGGTTTATCGACCGGCTGGATGTGACCACCTGCATCATGCTGTCGTCAGCGGGCACCGTGCTGGGAACTTTCTTCCTTTGGGGTTTCGGCACCAACTTAGCAGTGTTGTATGTGTTTTGTGTGGTGTATGGGTTCTTTGCAGGCAGCTTTTCGAGTGCGTGGCCGGGGATTATGAAGGAGATTGCGAAGTTGGGTGTTTCTGGTGAGACTGGAAATGAACACGGGCATAAGCCGGTCGACCCGTCTATGGTGTTTGCGTTTTTGGCGATGGGGAGGGGAGTAGGGAATGTGGTTAGTGGACCGCTGAGCGAGGTGCTGGTTAAGGGGCTGCCGTGGCAGGGGAGGGCGTTGGCTGGGTATGGGAGCGGGTATGGAGGGTTGATCGCGTTTACGGGGGCGACGGCGTTGGTGGGAGGGGGAAGCTTTTTGTGGAAGAGGTTGGGGTGGTTGTGAACTTATGGGTTGAGTGTTGTGTTAGGGGGATGGGTGCGATGCGAATGTGTACAAGTTGAGGTTTGTTTGGAGAGACTACAGTCTCCTTAGACCTGTATTTTGGCGTTGCAAATAGAAAGGAAAGGCTATCATGTTCAGTTACAGCTTGAATTGGTAGTGTAGTACATGGGGAGAAGAAGAAGAACTGATTCCGCTGGAGTTTGGTCCGACATAAGAATCCCCCCGCCCTGACCATGTACAGATCTGTGGGCAAATCTGCGAGGAGTCTGGTTGGAGTCCGCTGTGAGGCCTGGGTTTTGTTTTCCGGAGGTAAGGGCTCAGGTATCCCTTCTTTTTTTGGTCAGGGCCTCGAAGATTGAGATACCCAAAGGTTTGCATTCGACGATTTTGAATGGTGGATGTATTTTTCCTTCTTTTCCTTTCTTTGGAATACCAAACCATCGCATCTGATAGGAGAGAACAACGGCAAATATTGGCGGAAACACACCTAACAGCGTCACTACATATGACAGTTAATACCGGCTGTTAGTTCAGCCTCCTTTATACCAGAACAGCACCTCTCCTTCGCCTCGGAAAAGAACCCATTCGGCTTTCTCTCAGAAAATCTTGTCCTTCAATCCCTCCAGCGCCGCCTGAAAACCAATAAGCTCTCCCTCCTTGATTCCCAACTCTTCAAATCCCAGGAACCTCTCGCCTGCCAGCCCCTTCCAGTCGGTAAACTAGAAAAGAACCCATTCGGCTTTCTCTCAGAAAATCTTGTCCTTCAATCCCTCCAGCGCCGCCTGAAAACCAATAAGCTCTCCCTCCTTGATTCCCAACTCTTCAAATCCCAGGAACCTCTCGCCTGCCAGCCCCTTCCAGTCGGTAAACTCATCGTKCMAMGCCATCTGATCAGCRAGCTCAAGTCCCASCYCWCCCCAGAGCTTGATGAACTGATCGCGCTCAATTTTGCTGAACGCAATCCTCTTGTCCGGGAACAGCTTCTCGATGGCCGCATACCCCTCAGCCCAGGTGACGTAATCTGTGGCCAGAACGGCAATCTTTCCATACGCWTTGGGACCGGTGTTGATGATGGCTTCGACGACGATGCCAASATTATGGTGCAGGTCGCCGGTATAAGGGAGCAAGGTATCGGGGCTGCYGGGGAGCGAGAYGATGTACCCGCCTTGCGAGCCGGGCTTCACGCAACATCACTCGAGTCAGCTTCTACCGGCAGGGCTCCTTCACCGATAACAAAAAGCAAAGAAAGGAAAAAGAAGAAGAGACTCACCACCCCAACAGGCTTCAAAATCGGCAACGCCGCCAAATTATCGGTATACAATCCACACCAAAACTCCGTCGTCCTCTCCCACAACCGCGGTAACTCCCTCCTAATCCACTCCGCCGCCCTAGCCTTATAATCAAAATGCGGCACCTGAATCCTCCCCTCACTTGTCGCCTCCGCACTCGGCAACGTGCTAAGAACAAAGTGCTTCAGTCCCTCCACCTTGCTCGCAGCAGTAGCAATGTTCTTGAACTGCTGCAGCTCCTCCTCACCGGCGCCGTGTCGACCTAAGGTGGGGAAGGAGGGCCAGTAAGCGGTGACGGCGAAGATGGCGTAGGCGTTGGCGAAGGCCGAAGGAAGGGTGGAGGGGTCGTTGACGTCGGCGGAAACGACTTCGACGCCGCGGGAGGAGAGATCCTGGGAGGCGGGGCTGGTCGGGGAGCGGGTGAGGGCGCGGATGCGAAAGGAGGAGTTTGAAAGGAAGCGGGAGACGACGGAGCCGCCTTGGGAGCCGGTGGCACCGATAATGACGATGGTTTTGGGGGTGGTCATGGTGGGATTGCAGGGTTAGGATGGTGTTGAGCTGGTGTTGGGTTGGTGTCACTTGGAGACGGGACTGTGGAGGGGTGAATCTGATGGGTTGTTCGATGTTGTTCTGACGGAAGAATTGCGGTTCAACGGTATTTATCATTGAGATGCTGTTCCATCAGTGATGGTGACGTTTGATGCAATATCTAAGCGTGTGTAACATTTGTAATGCAGATGTTAGCCTCCTGGTGTTGGGGTGCCGTTGCGGATGCTGTAAGCGGCAGGACATTCCGATCAGGAACGGAAGGATCGACCGTCCGCACCTCACAGTAGGATTATTTGTAAGCGTGGATGGCATCCGTCAGCTGCTTAAGTCCGAAGCAACAAATGTCGAACCCTGGGGATACGGGGGGTTAGAGGTACATGGAAGCAAATGATGATTCGGTATGTAGCATGTGTCGTGAATTTGTGCGTATGTGCCCGGAGATATCCGTGTTAATACATCAGTTCGATATTGAGGTGTTAATGCGGATGCTTTCTATAAGTCGCGAGTAAATACCTATAAATATACTATCGCCCATTTTGGCGGGTCCCCTGCTTTAATGGTTTCTTAGTGCTTACCAATCTCGTCTGGTTTATCTTGTTAATTTCATCTGATCCTCCATTTAGCTTTCATGAGAAGACTTCCTTCTGTCTCTTCTACGCTTCGCCAAGAAGCGTTCTCCAGGACTGATGCATCCTATGTATTGGCATCGAAAATGTAACCGCGGTTAAGTTGTCTGTTAGATGTCGTGGGTAGACCCTTCCGTGTCTAAGCGAACATTCTCCTGACGCTAATGTTCTATGTGTTCTCTCCGTAAAAAATCGTCGGTGATCACTCGACGATGTTGCATGACAGCATGACTGGTGAGGACAGTGAGAAACCCCGGGTTTGATCTTGGTTTTCGTCTGCCCAATAGTTTGTCCCATCTACCCAGTGACATGAGCGCATATTGAGTGCCCAACTGGCTAGCTCGGTGTTGTGAAGAGTCGCACCTCTCTGAAGGAGGTATTCAGCCGCTTCGAAGTTGTTTGTCAAGGCGGCAAAGTGAAGTGGCAAACCATTTGCGTCCTTGCTCGCCGCTTTCGCCAACGACCATTCATCGGGGTCGTTCTCACAACGTTCAGGTATGTGAAAGCAAGACAACCAATCGGGGGCGTTGATATCTGCGCCAGCCTCCGCAGCCTTCTTGACAACGTTGAGTTGCTTTGTGACTACACCCTAGGTGATGGGACTTGGCTTGGTTGACGTGGGGATATTGTCCTTCCAAATATAGGGGTCGGCCCTACAATAGGCCGCCCGACAGGTTTGAGCGAAGCTGTTAGCGTTATAGGTCGGGAGATTTAATAATGTTATTGGTTATTTTAATAGGAAGAAGGTGTATGAAGGAGCGCAGCTTGGGGTTGTTTATTATTTTACTAATGTCGAGTTCGCTGAGTGTTGCGCGGGTGATTGGGGGTTCTAGAGGCTCGGGGCCGATTGGTATATTGGAGCTGCGAGAGAGCAGTAAGGGCCTACGATCCTTGGTATGGGCGGTGAAGTATTCGCTTGTACTTTGGCGACTGGAACTAGTCGACGAATTCCTAGAGAGCCTAAGTGCCGTCTCCACCGCCGGTATCGAACCCGTACTCTCTCCTTCATCTGTAACCAGCTCCCTCGATACACTGGAGAATTTTTGCGTGATCGGATCTTCCTGTTCGGACTGTTGGGCTGGGTTGCGCGTCTCGGGGACGGTCTCTGTCGGTAGGGGCTCCTCGGCCGTAGAGTCTTGTTGCCTGTGAGTAGACAAGTGGCTCTCGAAGCCACCGCTAGCGTCTTGTTCGCCAATGTTGAAGTTATCTATCTTTTTTTTTTTTTTTTTTTAAGGGTATGACTGGAGCCAGGCTATATGAGCGATGACGGGGGAAATTATGGTGGAAAGAGTATATGGGAACGATCCCAAATCATTAAAAAGCATCCTCAGCTAGAACCATCCTACATGGGAACGATTCCAAACCGTAACGATCCTAGATCTCAAACTGTAACCATAGTATATGGGAACGATCCCAACCTACTAAGAAGCATCCCCAGCTAGAACCATCCTGCATGGGAACGATTCCAAACTACTAAGAACGAAACGATCCGATCCCAAGCTCGATGTACCCGAATGACCCATCACTTTTGGACTTGGCGTCCTAAATACACTCCTCCTGTATTGGTAGCATGCGGCAAATTCCTGTCACCCGACATAGCGTTGTCAAAACGGCGTTATCTCGCTTAGTCATCATTATCCCTGCAACGTTTTCGCTCTTTCTCATAACCTTCCGATTGGTAGCTTATCTATGGGAGAGCGGACGGGATCCCGAGTTTTCTACTATCTATGGTCGTATGTGATTATTCCTGTCTGAATGTCGAGTTATATGTCTCGGCCCGCGGTTAAGTTTTCTGTTTGCTGAATATGTATGGGAGTGGTAGTGGGACTGGTGATGCCAATAATCGTTTTGGTACTTGTGGCCGTAATGCATTTCCAGAGTCGTGTTATCTGGTGGGCCTGAACATAGGTAGAGAGGAGATCAATGATCTTCGGGATCGGACGTGGTGATTCGAACTGCGTGGCTGTCTGGTCGCTTGGATGGGAGTAGGTATTTGCGTACACCCACCAGAAGGGTTGGGTTAGCCAGCCAACGGTTAGCCAGCCAGCTGGGTGCTCGAAAATCGGATCGGAATTTAGAGGCATGTCTGAGGGATCGATTTGGCAGTGATTGAGCGCTGAGCCGCAGAGAATGCTATTCGGATGGTATGCGGGGGTGTCGTTGTTGTCGTTGTCGTTGTCCCAGGTGCGCGCATCCTTGCGATCTTGTCGACCACCTTGTCCCTGACTCCCTTCTCTTTACCCTTGCTTGACCCCCTGCCCTCCTGTTGACTCGATCATTCCCGACGCTTCCTTGATTCTGCTATCATCGTTGCCCGTTGTCGCTTGTGGTCACACTATTGTTGATGATGCTGTCGTGCTGTCGTGCTGTCATCCCTGTTTCCCCTCGTCGTCGTTGTCGTCGTCGTTCCCTGTCCATTTTGTTGTCTGCCCATGCTGTTCCATTCCCCGTCAAGGTTGCCTTCATCGACATCGTCTCTTGTTTCTTTTGTCGCCCTGGCGGTTCCGATGTTGTTCGCTAACTGTAGCGGGTTCCGTTCATGGCTGATCGGTATCGCGCTCAGCGCCCATGTTGGGACCATTTATGGCAATATTATTGTTCGGTGCTCGAGATAACATGCTGACATAACGCGACAAGGTACGCTTCATCTTTTGATCTGTCGCTCGCGGGGTAATTTTGTCGCTGGTTCCAACTTCTTCCTAGGCATTTCCTAATGACGAGAGAGGGCGGCGCTAAGCATATAACTGCCTGGGAAACCATGGAGAGCGCAAGCATTTGAGAAACCAAATTGGGGCCATAGTGTTCGGCAATGAAACAGCCCATACGACTACTCGTCAGGACTAGAAAGGGGAAGAAGACGATTCTAGTCCGGACGAGTACCGGGTATGAGGTGGAGATAGGAAATACGGATAAAGAAGATAAACTGCTCCGAAAGGAAAGTAGATGTTGGGTTGTTGCAAGAGACAAAACTACAAGGAAGGTATCGACATTCGCAAATGCGAGAAAGTCCTGCTCTGAGTTTCCTGAATCAATCATTAGTATCGGATATTTGAGAAGGGGGTGGGAGGCGATGGTAAACCTACCTTCAGTACATGCCATCACATGCTTCACATGTTAGCTGCCTCCGCCGATCTTGGGGTGCCGCGGAGTGTGGTGCCCTTTGCAGCGGGGTGCATTAGCTGCCCGAAGATGGTTGACACATTTGCTTCCGTGTGATTCCACAAGACGAAACTTTGCGGTTGCAGATGAGAAGTACATAAAAGCTTTGGCACAGTAATGTCCTTTCCAGTTTCCCGAGGGTTGTGAGGCTCCAATGTCTCCTCCTGAGCGTCCGCTGATGAACATGCTCTGGGGGATAGCCAGTGTATCATGGATCAGAGGTTGCTCACTTCACTTGAAGTTGGCTGGAGTTGACGAAGAGCTGAGTGATGAAAAAGGAGTGGTGTAGAGGGATATTTAAGTATTTGAGTGTGGTATCCGGGAGCGAATGTGGGAAGCTCGGGACTGAGAATTCATGCTGGACGGGACCAAAGTATCCACCCCCCCAACACTCCAAGATCAAAAAAATGTAAACAGTTGGGGTTGACTCCTAACCATCCAGCTCTTCATCACTCTGCCTTTGTAAAACTCCTGGAAGGGAAGGTGGATACTCACTCATTGGCGAAAAGGAACCAAGACGGGATATATTGTACGTAATACCTGGGCGAGCTGAAGGGGAACGCAGTGACAAACTTGACGTAGCCCCCTCACTTGAGGAACCGAAGCAAGATGGAACAGGAAGGGTGAAGATGATATGAAGAGAGAAGCCAGGAGAAGAGAGGAATAGCTGAACGATCAGAGGGTGGGGCCTCGTGATTAAGAAGAGAAGACGAAGCTGTGGGTCTGGTGTTGCTGCGTGTCGACCTGAAAGAGAAATGGTAAGCGAACCAGATAGATCGTTTGGGGACAAAGCAAGCGAATAAGCGAGAGTCAATACCAAGGCTCAGCAAGGCTTAGAGAGGTCAGCGCAGCAAACCTCGGAGAAACTGAGGGGAGTTTGATGGCCGAGCGGCATCTGGAACAAGACCGAGCGCCTATCGTTAGAGTGAGGTGTTTTGGGTTGGATATAATTCCGGCTGAATCTCTGAATGTGCCCGAAGGTACGGATCTGTATGGGAGGGTATTAATGGTGTTTGTCTGCGTCCGACAACTGAACGCGCCAAGCTCTGGAAGCGAGCGGGAGTATCAAGAAGGCATGCATCTGATAGGCGAGAGGCCCTGAGCGCAAAGAGTGGGAAAAGGCCCGATCATGCAGATTTCCATGGTGATTTCGATGTTTTAATTGGAAAATAATCCAGATATCCCAACCGTGGCTCGTACAAATGGTCGGTTCTGAGGAAAGCAAAAAGGTTACCTGTCCTGCAGGCTGCCCCTGAATGTGCACTAGCAAGACAGTAACATATGTGAGGGGAACACACACTGATATCTGCTAGCGATTGATAGAATACCGATGTGATAGTTCAGTCCTAGATGTTCAAGAAGCCTGGCGTCCAAGTGAATCCAAATTGACTTGAGTGAAAGCCATAGAAAGGGTGATTGATGAGACATCAGATTACGGAAGTTGGAGATCCATCTGTACCTGAGTGATGTTGTTGGGCAGTTTGGAGTTTGGGGTCAGAATGCGGAACGGCGTTGCACATAAAACTAAGCTTTTTACGCGAAAAACCTAGCGCCTTAACTTTACTATTTTGTAGACCTCGAAAGCGAACGCCAAGGATCCAGTCGGCGATGGGCTTGACGAGTCTTGGCACGCTAAACCTTCTGGAAGAATAGGCACGTCACCTTCTGTCGGGCAAGTCCAGACCCAGTTCGTCACCGTCTCCACGAGCAAACGTCCAATTGATCAATCAAGTGACGATAAAACCATCAGGGGTCGTCGCCAAACCAAAAAAGAGCAATCGCGAATCGCAAAACCGATCGATCGAAAAGGGGTTGATCGCATCTCTACCAACACATCCATCTTTCAGTCCGAGTCCACCATCGTCGGCGCATTCAATCGCATCTCCATCCTTAAACCTCCGACCCAGAATCCGTCCGTCCCGAAGCCATGCGCCCGTCCACCATTATCCTCGCCGCCTTCGGCCTGACAGGGACCGCCCTCGCCCACGGCGACCACGGCAGCGGGTCGCAAAAGCCCATTGTCGACGAGAACGCCCCATGGATGGTTAAGCACATGGCTGGTATGTTTCCCGCAGCCCATGTCTCACGGCCCGACAGCCACTAACCGATCCCTTGCTTCCAGAGGAACACCACGTCGAAAACTTCGACGCCGCCTCCTTCTTCGCTCTGCACGACTTCGATGGCGATAGCACATGGGAAGGACTCGAGATTCTCCGCACATACGGCCTGATGGATGATTCCAACAAGCACGTCTCCCAGCCCAGGAGAGACGAGATAGTCCGCGACATTCTTAATTTGATCGACTACGACCGCAACGGCGTCATCACCAAGGACGAGTTCGTGCGCTTCATCGACGTCGAGGGCAAGACGCTTCCGGATATGGGTACGGGGCCGGGACACCACGGCGATGCTGAGTACGAGTACGAGATTCATCACTGGGAGAAGTGAGTTTGTCCTTTCCCTCCGGACTAAGGCCTCAAAAGGGGGCGGCGCAAAAGCCCGCCGTCTTTGTGCCAAGACATGATGGCAGAGACTAACGATCGCTTGCTGCAGGTACCACGACGACAACACCAAGCTCGAAGACCTTACCCATCCCGAAGACATTGAACATTTCAAGAAGCACGAGGAGATGGAACTCGAAGAGGAGCGGTTAGCCCAGATGGACAAGATCGCCATCATCGAGGAGAACATCCCCGCCAAGTTCCGAAGGAGTGGGTAAGGAGAGCGCTCCTCCCTAGCTGCTCGATTTGCGTACACGATTTGATTTTTGCCCGGCGCATATGAAGAGGATCAGGACTGGATATTTAGACACGGATGTTTGTTTGTTTGGAAACGGATTTTATGTTTCACACCTATGTATAACCTGATGAATGCCAACCCGCGCATTGGCGAAGGGTTACGACGAACCAGACCGTCATGTTGGACGACTACCACTACCACTACTACCTGTACTAGAACACCTTGTAATGTATACATCAAAGACGCAATGCCACACATCTGGCGCAAACGTCTTGACGAGCTCAACATGCTCCACCACCGCCTTTGTCTCGGTCATCCCACCACTTTCGGTATCCAACTCTTGATTCCACCGATCCATAATCCCCTGAATCCCCCTCCTCCGCGACTCAATATCCTTAACATGGACATTCTCATGTAAATGCAACCACCCATCCCCCACCCCCTTCCCCACCACCGCCTCCCAAGAATCCCTCCAGCTCTTCTCACTAGTAGGCAAAAACCCCCCATTAACATGTAGCACATCCAACTCCCACTTTCCCTCTTCCCTCAATTCCCTTACTCTCCGCCCCGCACTCTCATTCCCCTCCAAGAACACCACAATCTGTACCCCCTCGGCATCTGCCTCCTTCAGCATCTCCCCCGTCGTTTTCGTTTCTAACTCCTCTCCTTGAAACACCTTGACACTCCACTTATTCGCCACCGCACCCCTCCGCAGCCCCTCCACGCTCCACGGGTTGATCTCCCAGCAGAGCACGCGCATCCCCAGCTTGGCGTAGGAGAAGACGAAGTAACCTATGCCGGCGTAGAGGTCTAGGGCGTATTTTCCCTTTAGGGCAGGTGGTGGTTTTACCCGGTGGCTGAGGCTTTGTTGTGGTGCTGCGTTGGTGGGCGCTGCGCTAGTGGGAGAGTGGTGGAAATCTAACAGTCTGGCCTTCTCCTTCACGTTTCCCCTCGAGAACATGGTATACCGCGGCGCCCAAATCTGGGTAATCCCGTTTTGCTTGGTCGACACCCAAAAGGCTTGCTCGAAATCTTGCGCGGTTGGTAGGGCGGTGGGTGACAAGGCGGGACCAAAGTCGCCGTGCAATAACTTTAACCCACTCGGCGATCTTAACAAGTTCTCCTCTTCCTCTTCCTTTTCCCTCTCCTTCTCCTCCCCAGTTTGGCCCTCCTCGTGTTCGCAGACGTGCAAAGGAATTCCCTCATTAACAGCCAACCTCGTCAACTCCACCTTCGACGCCCCATCCCTGGTGATGTTTGACAGAATCCTGGTCCACAAAGTGGATTTGACTTCGGAAGAAAGGGAGTCAAGGAGCTGAGGCCAGGGAGTGGTGGTGAAGCTACCACTGGGGAGAAGGACCATGGGCTCGTAGATTACCCATCGCTTGGGCGCTTTGTCAAGGTGGAGGGTTTTGAGTTGTTCTTCATCTTGACTATTTTCGAGTGCTGGAAATAGTATGGTGAGGGAGATGGATTGTCGCTGGTCTTGGAGCCATGAGTTGATAGCGACGGTGATGGGATTTTCTTTCTTTTGTTTGGGTGGTTTAGGACCTCGTTCTCTTCGGGATCGACGGTTGCTGCTGTTGTGCTCGCCTTGTGGCGCTGCGGTTGGGGTTTGTTCAAATAGTGACATCTTGACCTTGTTGAATGCTTGATGATTGGTCGGGTCTGGTGTACCGGTGAGAGTTTGTGGGTATTTTGTGAGGTGACACGGCGTGCAAATAAAGTTTGGTGATGGGACCGGGCTAAAAGACGTTGATGTCCGGGGTCCGGGGAGTTTGGTGAGTTGGGGAACGGCCCGCCGGTGATGCAGGTACACGGAAGATCGGCGGGCGGGGATGGCGTGCGGGTGAAAAAGTTAGAGGAGCCGCTTTGACCCTAACCCTATGAAAGATAGAGACGAACTTCTATCGTGAATGCCAGAACTTGGTCGAGATCATGGTAGGGTCGTGGCCATCAACTTCACAACCGGGGTCACAATAAAATCATTGTAAACTCCTTTTCGATGTGCTGGGTTATCAGAATGATTCCTGAGTCCGCAACTCGATATCGAATTTGTGCATCATGTTCATTCGACAAGGGAAATCGTTAAGGGAAGCAATCAGGGCTACTGATACCGTACTAACAAAGTGTGTCTCAAGAAGCTGTGCTACTGATAGTATCGCATCTAGTTCACGGCTTAAATGATTAAGACCAAACAACCTGGAAGTGCCCCATCTTTTCTCGCCCAACAGTGCCTTTTGGTTCGCAGCGGAGAAAAGGCATCGAATGATTACTGCATCAATGAGCAATTCATAAAGATGAAGAGTCTTGAAGAGGTCTCAGCCCTCGGAAGACCGACAAGCGACCGAGCCCGGCGACGCAACAAAGTGACCCCCGCTGCCATGCATCAATCTTGGAAGAAATATGCCCTATGCATATGGTGTTGGAAACAAGGACATGTCCATAACTACTTAAATCCCAAAGTCCCCTCCCAAAATCGAGTGTTTTCCTCCTTCTATCTTTCTCCATCCACATCCACAAGCACTGGCGAAATCTTCACTTCCCTCCCCCACCTCCCCCATCCTCTCCCACCCCACCACATCCATCTCCATCCCTTATGCATCCCAGTGCAGTTTTCTTCCTCATGTCCCACCCAAGGGCAGAGAAGCACAACGAAAAAAAAAGTGAGATGTCATAGTCAGGTAAAACCTGAAGGTTTGCCACCAAAAATTGTGCTCGGACTCCTTTACCCAGGGAATGGGCCCTGGGGGTAAGACTACGCGAAGTACAGGCAACCTGATGGCTGCCTACTGTGAGAGATTCTGGAGCCTCCCACAGTCGGGCGATAACGTCTGTGAAGAAGAGAAGGAAAAAAGGATGGGAAATATGATGGGGGATGGGGAGATTAAATAGGCTGAAGAGCCGGTCTGTGCACGAGTGCAAATTTTGAAAACTTGGTCGGGTCCAACTGACGAGGAAGGAGAGAAAGCGGGAATGGCCTGGGAAATTGATGATGTTGCTCACAGGAACAGTCGCCTTCGGGGTGGGTGCGGATGGAGGGAGAAGAGCCGGGAGAGAGAAATTACGGTCGGTTGAGCGGATGTCGCGACCACAAGAGCTCACTTCCATGCCGGCATGTGTCGACTACTTTCGCCAATCTTCGTCTGTTGTCGAAGGAAGGAGTAGGCTACGAAGACTTGAAGGTAAACTTGATCCGGCTTCCCCCCTTCACGTTCAAGCCCTTCCTTCTTACCACGGGAGTTCTTCATATCGGCACACCGGCAAACCCTCTCACTTTCCATTCCCGTTCAACACCACCAGCGGTTCCGGAGATGACTTACAGCATCCGCCACTAAGATGAAGACCGGTCATGACCAAGGCCCTGGAGTTGTGACCTCGCGATCTCAATGTCCTCTCCTGATCACGGCCAAAGTCCAACCAGGCTTGAATGGACATAACAGCTAAGTATAACCATTTTCTTCCTCATGTCCCCATCGTCAGGCAGAGAAGCATAACGAAAAAAAAGCAGTGATCAGGAAAAATCCCGAGAGGATGTCACCAAAAATTGTGTCCGAACCTGCAAACCCAGCGAATTGGCACTGGGGTGGGACTTGCAGTACAGGCAACCTGGACCAGGTTGGCTACCGCGTGAGATTCTTGAGCTTCTCGCGATCGGACAAAAACTTGATCTGGAGAAAAGAAGAGGAGAGAGTTTGCAAATGTTGAGGGGGACTGGAGGTTAAATAGGCAGACGAGGGGGCTTGTGCATGAGTGAAAGTTTTTGTGTTCGAGTGGGCTGAGGCGAGAACGAGTTGGTTGGAAGGTGTGATGTTGATGGCGAGACGTGATCCAAAGCGAGAAGGTGGGCGGGATGACGGTTGAACTGAAGTGAGCAGTTCTGGTGTTGATGTCGGAATGGGCAACGGACGAGGTGATGAGGGAAAGCCGGAGAGCGGATAATTACAAAACGGGAAAGAAGAGGATGCTTATCAAGGCGGAGGTAAGGTTTTGACTTGTGGTGGAAATCGAAGATGTTGAAATGTTTTGGGTCATCACAGATGGCATGAAAGGTCATTGGGAAGGAATATGCTAAATCTTCGGTGCAGGCACTGACAGCACATCCAATTGGCGATGCTTGAACGGAAGCTCCCAAGCTCAGGCGATCAAGTGCCGAGACCGAGTCAACGGGCGATGCGCACTTTTCTCGAGACACGGGAAACAGGTACGTTCGAAGTCCAAAGGTGATCGTGTGATCATGACATTTCTAACAGCACAGCCGAAGCAAGTACAAGCGACGACGCCAATGAGGAAAGAGATGGGAAGCAGCGACAACCAGCAATCACAACCATGGAAGTCAATCTTCCGGTCGCGACTCCTGCCCCGACTACCCATCGCACCTACTTCCTTTCGGTCTTCGCACGGTCTAGGCACCTTGCCCAGTTCACCAGACTCCCATTCGGCAACAATCACACCAAGTATCTGGTCAACGATGACGTCCCACCACGCCAGATTACACTATTCTTTCCACTCTCAATATCCGCAACGATAGAGCTACTATTCTCACGTCTGACTTCGCGCGTGTCTCTCGGGAACTGGGACTGGTAGATGACGAACAAGACCTTGTTGCGTGCGAAGAGGCTGTCCTAAAATGGCTCGCTCCTCCCTCGAAGATGTCATCACCAGGAGAATCCATTGGTCTAGCCAACTGGCTTATCATCTTCGACAACGCGGATGACTTGAAGGTCCTTGATAAGTATAAGCTCAAACTCAGAGGTGGCTCAGTTCTAATCACCAGCCGAGATCCCGAGGCAAAGTATTACTTTGACCCAGAGATTGAGGCTGGTATCAACTTGGCGCCGCTTGCCGAAAAGGAAACAAAAGATTTGCTCCAAAACTCACACACGTGAGGTCAACCCCATCATCTGAGAAGGAAAAGGAGTCCAAAGCTCTGTCTGACCTATCGCGCGAACTTGCTGGGCTCCCCCTCTTAATTAGCCAGGTATCAGCGAGATTTCGAAACAAGAGACTGCAGTCATATAGTGAGTGCTTGGAGGACTACACAAAGGTCCCCCAACACCAAGCAGGAGGATCAGTCAACACCCCTGACGAACTCCGCGTACTTGCGACCAAATGGGTGCTGCATAAACTTCCCGCGCATTCTAAATCTCTCTTACAAGTCATAGCTATGCTGGACCCGGATGGCATTCCTGAAGACATTCTTGTAGATGAGAAGAAGGTCGTCAAGCTCGATGGCTATCCGACTTCTAACCGGGACTACTGGGACGCAAGATCCCATCTACTTTCCTCTTCGCTGATCAGCCACAACAACGAGAAGAGCAGCCTTACCCTGCACCGTTCGATCCAGGAGACAACATTGCACACCATGGATCACCCAACGCGGATCAAAGCGTTCGAAGCTGCTAGCAGGCTCGTTCATGACAAGTGGCATTTCCAGTCCACAAGAGAACATCACTCTGTGGCAAGGCACAAGGAGTGTGGGCCTCTGTACGACAGTGTTCTTCGCCTCAAGAACACGACGCAAGATCCTACTCGCTGCACCCCAGATGTTTACATCACAAGGCTGATTGGTGATGCAGGCTGGTACTTGTTTGAGCGTGGCATGCTTGAGGAGGCCAAAGACTTTTGTGAATGCACCCTGAAGATTGCACAGCAACAGGGAAGCACACTTGGAGATCCAACAGATGAGCTCCTCCGCCAGAGCCACATGTTTCTAGGAATTATCTTGACAGAAACCAACGAGCATGAAACCAGTATGCAGCACAAGCAAAAACGGCTCAACATGGTGAAGGCCACGAGGAGAGACACTGGGGACCTTGTCTATGAACTGGGCTATGCGTATAATGAGATTGGCGTTGCTTATGGGAACAACGGCGATCTGGACGAGGCGGCAGACGCTTTTCGGAAATCGATGGCCACCTTCAAAGGTCTCGACGATTACGAAGACAGCATGCTAGGATGGCCACAACCCAACCTCGGCTTCATATACTGGCTGCAGGGCGATTATGACAAAGCCAAAGAGGAGTTGCAAGCTATCCTCCGTATTCACAGGTCAAAATACGGCCCGGAAGACAAGACTTCATTCAAGTAGGTACCAACTGGCAAGTGGCCGGAATCTATCTCAGATGTCTTACTGACTTGCTTGAACACAGGACTGGCAAAATTCTGTATGCACTTGGCAACGTGCTATGGTCTCAGCGCCTCTTTGATGATAGCTACATCTTCCACAACAAATGCTTAGAACAATATCAGGAAGTTCTGGGTTCCGGCCATCATAGAGTCGGTGATACGTATCATCGGCTGGCCGGTGCTTGCATGCAGTAAGGTTGCCACTTGGAAGCCGAGTGAGTAAACAACCGTTTGGCTTGAGTGCAAACCCCCCCCCCCCCCCCCTTTTTTTTTTTTTTTTTCCCATAGCCTTGATGGTTGAGCAACCCCAAGTTGCGCATTCGATCGTCATGGAGGGTGGATTATTCCTTTCTCCGTTTTTTTCTTGGAAATAACAAGACATCGCCTCTGGTAGAAAACAGCAACGAATATTGGGGGAAACACACCTTACAGCGTCACTACGTATACCAATTATTCACCGGCGTCAGTTCAATCTCCCTTTTACCAGAACAATGCCTCTCCTTTGTGCCCCAAAAAAAACCATTTGGTTCTCTCCAGTCTCAGAAAATCTTATCCTTCAGCCCCTCCAATGCCGCATGGAAACCAATAAGTTCTCCCTCCTTAATTCCCAACTCCTCAAACCCCGGAACCTGTTGCCGGCCAATCCCTTCCAGTCCGTAAACTCATCGTTCCACGCCGTCTGATCAGCGATCTCAATCCCCCAGTCTCTCCAGAGCTTGATGAACTGATCACGCTCGATCTTGCTGAACGCGATCCTCTTCTCAGGGAACAGCTTCTCGAGGGCCTCGTATCCCTCAGCCCAGGTCACGTAATCTGTGGCCAGAACAGCAATCTTTCCGTACGCTTCGGGACCGCTGTTGATTATGGCCTCAACTACAACGCCGACGTTGTGGTGCAGGTCGCCGGTATAGGGAAGCAAAGTGTCGGGGTTTCCGGGGAGCGGAACGATATACCCGCCTTGCGAGCCGGGCTTCACGCAAGATCACTCTCGTGTCAGCATTTTCTCTCCGCAAACATCACCCCTCGGGCCAAACGGAACGAAGAGGAAAAGGGAAAACTCCCGTCACCACCTCAACAGGCTTCAAAATCGGTAACCCCGCCAAATTGTCCGTATACATTCATTCCACTGCAAAACTCCGTCGTCCTCTCCCACAACCGCGGCAACTCCGCCTTAATCCACTCCGCCGCCCTAGCCTTATAATCAAAATGCGCCACCTCAATCCTACCCTCACTGCTCCCCTCCGCTGACGGCAACGTGCTAATAACAAAGTGCTTCAACCCCTCCCCTTTGCTTGCAGTATTCGCAATGTGCCTCCACTACTGCAGTTCCTCCTCGCCGGCGCCGTGTCGACTGAGAGTGGGGAAGGAGGGCCAGCAAGCGGTGACGGCAAAGATGGCGTAGGCATCGGTGAAGGCAGAGGAGAGGGTTGAGGGGTCGTTGACGTCCGCGGAAACGACTTCGATGCCGCGGGAGGAGAGATCCTGGGAGGTAGGACTGGTGGGGAGCGGATGAGGGCGCGGAGGTGGTAGGAGGAGGGGTTTTGGAGGAGACGGGAGACGACGGAGCCGCCTTGGGAGCCGGTGGCGCCGATTATGACACCAGGCTCTAGAAGGGTGAATGTCGTGGGTTGCTTGATGTCGGTGTAAGGGAAGAATTGGCGTTCGGCGATGTTTATATGCCAGTGGCTGTTCTAACAACGATGGTGACATCTGATGCAATACAAGCATATGTCATATTGGTTGTACCCACGTCGACTGCTCGTTCGTTGGGTGATTGCTAATGTACTGAGCGCTAGGATATTCCAACGGGAACGGAAGGATCGACCGTCTACACCTCATGATACATCGGATTATTTGTAAGCGCGGATAAATCAGCCAGCCATTTAAGTCCGAACCGGGAAATGCCGAATCTTTGGGATGTGAGCCTTTGGAAGCAAATAGAGGGAAATGATAATCCAATACCATGTGTCACGAGGTTCGATTTTGTTTGCGTGTTGTCCTATAATGTGTTTCCGGTGATACCGGTGATAAAACATCAGTGGTTGATTGGCCTCAATTCCGCAACACTTACCCCTTAGAGGTACCTGTCATCCATCATCCGCTGTTGCACTTATTGGGGCATATGTCTACTCGGCCTGGTACTCTTTACTGGCATTCTGCCTTGCCCGTAGGGAACATTTCCATATTTTACTTTTCATGTCACTTCAGGGGCATATTGACAACTCCAGTCTGTCAGCACGCTGTTATGGCTGGTTAAGAAACCTCGTATTCCAATAATCGAAAACTATCCGAAAATTTCCTCCGAGAACTGGATGTTAAACCAAGTCCTTCCAGTTCCTATAGCAAAGAAATAGCCAAATAACACATAATTCCATCTGTGTGTTCCAGCCATCACAGTTTGAACCCAGCCAGTGGGCTCCCTTCCCTTCCTAATTGTCCCATCCGTAATACCCAAGTAAAGAAATAACCCCTAATCTCATCTCTGTGTTCCAGCCATTACAATTTGGACCCAGCCAGTGAGTTTCCTTCATGTCCCCGATAGTCCCATCCATAATACCCCAAAGAAAATCCCGTGTCCTCCAAATCCGTATCCCTTCGTTGCTTGGCTAAGATGTTCCTGGTAAGCCATCTGCCCGGCCTCTTGTCTTCACCAGTTCGCATCCGCTGAACCCTATCATCGCCTGCTCCATCGTCCTCGTGCTAGACCTCACCTGCCGCCTACCGGCCTCATCAACGATTCTATCCTCACTCCTGTTCCCGCGCCGGCGCCACCGTATGTGCCGGAAGTTTTCCGGTCATTTGCGGTCAGCTTTTTTACCGCTTTGTCTACTTCCTCTTCAACGTCCGAGATAGTTCCCGTGAAGGTCCCAAGGTATTCCCCCCATGGCACCATGAATGTCGTGGTGCTCTCTCCGTGGTTGATGAATGGGTGGTATACTAGAGGAAAGATGGTTATTAGCATAGGGGTGCAGTATCCTTTGTTGCATTTGGGAAGGGGGGGAGTGTTGATGCGATGCCAAGCCAGGGAGACAGGGAGGCAGGTTGGGAGGGAGGCAGGTTGGGAGGGAGGCAGGTTGGCAGGTTTGGTTGGCTCCGTGGTAGGGGTGAGGGTAGAGGGAAGGTACCGGGGAGGGAGACACTCGACCAGATCCTGTTTTTCTTATCTACAGATACTATAGGTAGAACTCCATACCAAATATACACATGGTGTGTCTCGATAACAACGGGGTGATGGAGCCTCAAAATGGTGATTCTAAAACTGGGTTTGAGTGTCCCCAATCCATCTACCCACCATCTACCCCCACGCTTCCCAGGTGCGCGCGCGAAGACCCATCCGTACCTGCATCCCTTGCACCCCCGTGCCCCTTCTGCCCTTCCAACATTCAAAGCACCTTCGCACCTTCCCATTTTCACCACCCACCATCACTGCACTCTGGAAAACTCACCACTCAAAACATCCCCCAACATCCTCTCACACAACCTCACCACCTCCCCCTCCCACGCCAACCCGGGGTAATTATCCACCGTCTTCCACACCTTCCTCACCCTCTTCCTGCGCTCCTCCAGCTGCTGCTTCGACGCGCGCACAGGATCACCTCCGAATCTTCTTTCCAACAACCGGAGTTCTTGGTACAGACTCTCGGTCACTCGACAAACGCTTGACAAAAGACCGAGCAGGGCGCCTTGCTGCCGCGCTGTGTCGGTCGCTGTTGGTTTGGCTGTCCCTGAGAGGATGCGGAAGGGGGGCAGGAGGGAGAGTGGGGAGGAAGGAGGGGGACCGGGGGGAGGGGGGAGAGTCGGGGAGTTGGGGCGGGCTGGGGAGGACATTGTTAGTGACTGGAGGGAAAGAAAAGAAAATATGGCGGTAAAAGAAGAGTGGGAAGGGAGGGTGGGATGGAAGAAAGCCTTGGGTCCTGAGGAGGAAAATCAGATGTCGGGTACTGAAAAGTGAGGGTGATGGGAGTTTTGAGACGGGGATCGAGAGGCTCATTTAGGGTCACCTTTATATAAAACCTCTTAATATACTACCACTGGCGGGTTGATTGCAACAATGGTGTTTGACTTTATCAGTCATCGCGGTGAGAGACTGAGAGTCATCTATCGAGCCAAACTTCAAGTTCCGATTATGTTGAGCGACCAAACTGACATAACAGGTGAGATCTAGGCAAGGGGGAGAAAGCCGTGACTGTTCTAACGCACACGAACAGTCACATCCATCGCGCTGTCAGAATACCGATAGGCAATGGTTCCCATAACCGAACACAAGCGCGCGCATTCGGGTATGCGACATCGCCATGACCGGCGAAATACAGAATCATCCAGGGTACCTGATGGCCCAATACGCGCGGCAAATTGTGCTGTTGGTTCCCATATCGCGGTAAACTCCGCAAGTCCCGACCAACGACGCTCAACCGGCGAGCATCCACAAAGAAATGACCGACCTCCCAATATACATGCACACCACGATAAACGCCCTCTACACCCAAGATAACAACCAGCCGTGACCGGCCCCATTCGCATACAGATCTTATGCCACCCATCGAGCATAAATAACCCCCGAAGCCCACCCACCTCTCTTCCCTCGAGCTCCCCTTACTCGCAACTTCTCTCCATTCATTCCCAACTTCCCTAACCCAGCGATACCCTACCGACCTACCGTACCCCTTTCAGCCTCAACCCATCCCTGTCCATCCACCATGTCCATCCACGACACTATTTCCATTCACTATTTCCATCCGTGACCATCCATCGACATCCATCAACAACCATCCACTCCACCACCCACGACAACCACAACGATCACCACTACTTATAAGCCCCCAAACAACCCAAACAACCACATACGACCATAACCACCGGAAAACTCGGAATCCCGTCCGCTCTCCCATAGATGAAGCCGGTGAGGGCTAGACTAGCAGTTGGGTGGGTGACGAAACCAGCGAATTCCTGGTGTTGCATGTTTTTTGTCTCTTTTTTTTTTTTTTATCTTCTTTTTTCTTTTCGTTTTCCTTCATTTGCTTTTTTCCCCCCTTTTCATCTCCTTCCCACTCCTTCTATCATTACCTATGTGTGTGGTAATTTTTTTTCGATTAGTTTTTTTTTTTTTTTTTTTTAGGTATGTGAATGATTGAATCTTTTCAAAGCTGGTTGTCCGTCGTGATGCAGAAAGACAGGCAGGGGTACGATCCTTCGGCGTTAACGGTGCACTCACTGCCGGGGGAACCTGGAGGTGCCTTAATGGAACGACGTCGGGAGGGTACTTACATATCTCAGCGGCTCAGACCAGCTAGGTTGAGCGATGGAATTGGCCTTCGGGCGGGGATATTGATGTAAAGTGGGATGTGTAGTAATTTTCACAGGTGTTGAGCTTTAGCATTGCAATTACAGGCCAATACAAGGAGGGGGGTTAGGGTTAAAACGCCCGCCAGGGCTCCGAAGCCAGGGAAGACGCCTGAGCCACCGAGGTAAGGGGGGACAGAAGTGGATCTGAGGATATGAAGATTGAAGATTGGAGACATCCTGACGGGGACTACGAGGCCTCTGTGATCTGGTTCAGTTTAATGGCGCTTCCCTTTCATGCTATATGGCCCTTACCTTCCATAACCGGCCTGCCAAAGAGTCGGCCATTCAATACCGTTTCAACCTTCCATGATATCTTCACCTCCTGCGTGTGTGATGCATCACCAAAGCACGCCGAACAACATTGTTATATTAACATACCCGTTTAACTCGGCACGCCGTGTTTCTCACCCCCGTTTATCTAGTGGCGATCGTGGTATATCCAAGAATCACTATGGTATATCCAAATGCAAAGGCAAACCAATGATCTTAACATACTCTAACGCTTCGATCTTTACATCTTTATAACAACAAAACTGTCTTTGCAACCAACCTCTATAAAATGGAATATGAAGACCCAAGAAAAAAAGATATCTTATCCCACAAAAACCCACACAAGTATACACGCGTTGAATGTTATAAATAACCTCTTAATTTTTAATGCCCCGCTCAGATCCGCAAACGTTCCACAAAGACGACCTAAGCAGAATCCCGCGCCTTCAACTCCTCCTCTACTTGATTCCTGACCAGCTCCCTCACTGCCGTCCAGTCGTTGGCCACATCCTTGACGCGCTTCTCCTTCTTGTCCAGACCGACAAACTCCTGCGGTAGCACCTTGGCCTCGAAGTCGAACCCAGGCTCGTCCTGAAGCGCGAGGGTGACAGCGCCAGAGAACTTGGCGGGGTGGGCTGTCGAGAAGGAAATGTGGGGGATGTCGGCACCGGCGCGCTTGACCGATCTCCTGGCGGCCTCGACACCGACGGCGGTGTGGGGGTCCAGTACGTAGCCGACCTCCTGGTACAGGCTCTTGATAGTGTCGAGGGTCTCCTGGTCGCTAACGCGCTCGCTCTCAAAGTTGCGGCGCGCGCTCTCGAGGACGTCCTTGTAGACGGGGCCGAAGCCGCCCTTCTCCTTGAGATCCTTGAGCCAGGAGCTGACCTCCTGACCGGCCTGCTTCTTGTTCCACTCGTCATCCATGCCGGCGCTGGAGGCGAACTGGTAGGCAAGGAACCACAGCAGGCGCTCGAAGTTGCTCGATACCAGGATGTCCATGGCAGGGCTCATGGTCTCCTTGACTCCATCCTCGTGCGCCTTGACGCCGTCTTCGGGGACACCGCCCTCGGCCTTGGAGCCGCTGACGGGCTTCTTGGTGTAGCAGCCGGTCTTCCAGAAGCGGTCAAGAATGTCGTTCTCGTTGGTGGCGATGACGAGCTTGTCGACGGGGAGACCCATGCGGAAAGCGAAGTAGCCGGCGAGGATGTCGCCAAAGTTGCCCGAGGGAACGACGAAGCGGACCTTGTCGCCAATGTTGAAGGACTCGGACTGGCGGGCAAGGGAGAAGTAGGAGTAGAAGTAGTACACGGTCTGGGCAAGGATACGGGCCCAGTTGATGGAGTTGACGGCGCCGAGCTTGTGGGTAGAGTTGATCTCGGGGTCGGCGAAGAGGGCCTTGAGGATGTCCTGCAAGGGGTTAGAGAATGCGACAAGGGGGCGTGTTGAGGCGGGCTTACCTGGCAGTTGTCGAAGTTGCCAGTGACGGCGAGGTTGTGAACGTTGGCATCGAGAACAGTGGTCATCTGAAGCTCCTGGATGGGGCTTACACGGCCCTTGGGATAAAGCATAAAAACGGAGACATCCTTCTTGCCGCGCAGACCGTAGATGGCGGCGGAACCAGTGTCACCGCTCGTCGCGCCAACAACGGTCAGGTGGTACCTGTCCCTTCCCTCCTTGCCCTGGTTCTTGCGCACGAGGAAGTACTCGAAGAGGTTGCCGAGGAACTGGAGGGCGACATCCTTGAAGGCGAAGGTCGGGCCGTGGAAGAGCTCGAGAAGGTGTATGCTGCCCTGGAGGTGGACAAGGGGAGTGACGTCGGGGGTGCGGAAGGTAGCGTAGGAGCGGTTGATAATGTCTTTGAGGTCTTCGGCGGGGATCTCTGAAGGGGAAACGTAGAGGGAGATGATGTTGTAGGCGAGGTCGGCGTAGGAGAGGTCCTTCCAGCTCTGCCATACGGACTCGGGCACGACAGGCACCTCTTCGGGGATGTAGAGACCGCCGTCGGAGGCGAGACCCTTGAGGACGACGTATTCGAAAGAGAGCTAAGGTAAAGTCAGCAGCTGGCAACCACATAGGAGGCGACACAAAGAAAAAGGCAGAGACATACACCGCTGTCCTCACCGCGTGTGCTCAGATAGCGTTGGGAAGGGGTGTGAGTTTGATCCTGGGATCCAGTGCCGTTGGTCGCGACGCCGTTGGACATGGTGGGCAACTTGCTGGAGGTTTGGGGAGGGTGGTTTCGCAGTCGGATCTCGAATTCTAATTGCTGGGTTTTGTTTTAGGAACTGGTTTGTCGAGGAAATGGAGGAATGAGGGAACAAATTGTTGACGGCGGCCCCAGTTTCAGAGTCTTTGAGTGGCAGTTTTGACGATCGGCGGGCAGTCAAGAAATGAATCACTCCCGCCGAGCATCGGCCACCGGCCCGCCCTTAAAGGCGTATGGCAGCATGATAACAATTGGCGGGCAATTGCCCGTGAGCCCATTAAACAGCACTGGGCAGGCACGGGCTGGAGGCGGGGCCGCTGAAAATTTTGCCCCGCATCGGTTCCTTGGCCCATCCCCAAGCCATCCCGGCCGTCATGAGACGAGCCGTTCCATTTGCAACTGCCCGTGCCCGCCCCTGAGCCCCTGTTGAGCCCATTTTGGTGCCCAGAGGGCACCTCAGCGTCACGGCGGTGCGGGGCAGCCGAATGAGATATCGTGAATGTGAACATCAACCGTGCAAAAGGCATTTAGATGGGAGTCAGGATCATCAATGGGCGCTTGCCTGCTGAGATGAAGAAAAAAAGAGCGAAAATTCCAACGTCAGCTCCATGATTGCAAGATTCAAGAGGGGAATGACGCAGCGGTACAAGAACCTACTTATTTACAGGCCACTGGACATCATCACCAAATAGTTCCACCAAAGAAGGCCATTTCTGCGGCGCGTGATATCCGCCTCGTCTCCAATGGTACCAATTGGGACACTCAGTCGGCGGGTAGATGTCTTGTTTGGGCTTGGTGAAGAGCTAGGCATCCCGGGCGAGTTTAAAATGATCAGCACCAGGCTTCATTTCATGTCCCGGTGGTGTCCCGGCGGAAAATATGAATGTGACGTGTGCGGCTGGTCTGCATATGCCGTTGCATGTTGTTCAGTTGAGATTTGAGTTGGGCTGAATGTCGGCGCCAGAATGTCTTTTTTGTTCGCCTTCCCCGACCAGCAGATGTTTACCTGTAGTAGGTAGGTATTGAAACATGGTCAGACCATGCGGTAAAACAGGTCGTTATCCGTCAAGATCAATAATGTGTGTGGTATCTTGAGACTATGACAAGTTGACAACGACGGTAAGTTGCGAGTCATGAGCGTAAGATCTTCATCTCATATCCACACATCAGGCGGGAACGAAGTCATGTTTATCGGCTGGGGATATTGCGTCGATATTGGCCTCATACCGTACTGAACCTTGTAATGTAAGTTGAAGATGTAGTATTTTCTTTTTTACGCTCTTCGGACCAGTTATAGAGGTGATTGGGGGGAGAAAATTAGATAATGCCATGTATGGTTAACGTCCAAAAGCCTTGTCGACGACGGGGAACTTTAGCTTATCGACAACTTTAAACTCATCGACGTGGGTCGGGCAACCGTAAAGGGTCTGGGTCCCCGCCGTCCCCCGTCGTGGGCCAAAGCGGGGAACGTGGAACCTCCCGTAGCATTGGACGCGTGCTGCCGTGTGACCCGGGGTGGACCCGTGACTGTGCCTGTGGCTTTGTGTTCTGATGGATGAAATAAAAGGTCTTGGTGAAGATTGAAGAGATATGGCGCAATTGCTTGATCGAGGTCGAAATGGGAGTCAATGTCTTGAACAAAGAGAAATGGTGAACAGTTGGAGAACTTGGCGCGGAATACCTTAATTGTTGACTCCCGTCGTTCTGAGCCTTATCTTATCAAGAGTCACACTCGCGGCAGTCACCCGGAGAATTCAGCCCGGAGACATGACTCCTGCTGAAGCAGTCAAACACTGCAAAAAAATCGATCACCAACAGGTCGAAACCGTGCAAAAGCTTCACCTCTTAGCGGCATCTGTATGCTGTATTTATAGCAGGAGAAGGAAGCGGCGCTGGCGCAGTCCATGAGGCAGGAACATTCTGGCGACTCGCAGGCAGCGGCCTCTCTGCCGAAGCTCCTTCAGATTTGAATTTTCTAGGCATCTTCAAAAATTTTTATGAGTTGGAGCGGATACTCTGCTGCTTACGACTATGCTCGAATTTGTCCTCCTTCACTGCACCTTTGCCCTGAATCGATCCTCAACTCCAGCAACACTTTGTCGACCATGGAAGCGAGCGCCATCACCTCACCATTGGATGACATCAACAGTGTAACGAGCTCGCTACCGTTGCGGATGGTCTACAATGACTCCCACTGGCTCCCTGGTCGTCTAATCCTTCAGCGACCTCGGATTTCTACTGGTCCATGTCAACTTTGTGCCTCTGTGACATGGGTACCACCGCGCATGCAGGCAATAAGAAGGAGGCACATG
The DNA here is from genome assembly GCA_009805295.1 of Neurospora sp. FGSC 6877. Taxonomy (NCBI): domain Eukaryota; kingdom Fungi; phylum Ascomycota; class Sordariomycetes; order Sordariales; family Sordariaceae; genus Neurospora; species Neurospora sp. FGSC 6877. Next base: position 25,897 of record RAON01000260.1, read on the forward strand.
GAGGAGCCGCCCGAGGATGCCATTGGACGACGCGGCGCGGGGTTCTGCACCTGTCCAACCACTGGAAGTGAGTGCCCTCCCAACCTGAGCTTTTGCATTTCATCATGGCTTCCTTTTCTACCTTTTGCTTGTCTGGGCATTCATAATTACCGTCTATCCCTAGTGGAAGATTGTCCATGTACTCTTAATAACAAGATGGCACACCGCGACGGGACGGAGTGCTTCTTGTTTCATATTGCGTGCTTGCACTTGCTTGCACTTGCTTGCACTTGCTTGCACTTGCACTCTGCACTATCAGCCCGACATGATGAACCGAGACGCAATTGCACGACATGCAAGTCATTGTCAACACTAGAGGAAAACAATTCACACCTTGCCGATCTGGTCCCTGCTCGCTACCGCGCTCCCTGGGATACCCTGGCGACGCCCCATTCCGTTGGCGCCAACGCCCCCCTCCAACCACGCCCTGCCCCAATGTATCCCCCTCGTGACGAGAGAGACCCTTCCAGACTGCTGGGTGCGGAACAGGGCAGTGGGCGAAGTGGGCTCTGGGGAAAGCTTCAGCTTTTGGATCGTCATCTAAACCTCCATCATCTCCATCACCATCATCATTAGCCCTTTCAGAGTTCATGTTCTTTACATACCAAAACTCATCCTGACATGCCACAATCACCGCACAGCAGCTCACTTCGGGTGTGACCGAACAGATACACAACAGGGTGACCTTAACGCTCTCGTCCCACCCCGGAAGACACCGGTCTCGAAGCAGTTAGCCTCATTAATAGCACACCACCAGGCATCCCGTCTCGAGCCCAGCAAAGTCCATGTTCCTGTCTTCACGAGTAGCTCATTCTTCTCTTCCCTTCCCCTCATATGCGCAGAAGCATCTACCCAAAGCTCCAACAACAAACAGCTTTTGCATCTGTCATTATTCCCCTTTCTTTATCTCGACGTTGGGGTGAACAATCCGACACAATATCGCCAACTGACGCCATTGCCGTTGTCTTCTTATCTGCCGCCGTCTCAGCGCGAGCTGCCCCGTTGTCTGGCTCTCCCCCCATACCGGGCTGTTATATAACAAGCAGGGATCTGCGATAAGCCTGTCACTCTTCCACTTACGGCCTCGAACCCTCCTCCCTGCCCTGTCAGCCCGTCTCTCTTCATCTCCCCCAACACCACCTTGGCCTGACTACAACACTAACCCTACCCCCTCACCTCACCACGCTTGGGCACTTCACCCTCCCCTCACTCTCTTGCTTCCTCATCTCCAATTTGCCTGGGCCGTGAGCGGGTCCCTTCATTCCATTAACCTCCTCTCAATTGTCTTGGATCCTCCCGTCTCTGGCAGAAACATCTTTTGTGCAACAGGAAACTTGACCACTTCACCTTTTGGCGCCTCCCTTCTGTTTGCTATCGACATGATCCTATGATTCCTTCTTCGCCATCCGACGACCTCGATCCATTACAAGTCCAATCGCATCACACTGCCTTGTCGTTGGACGTCGACACGCACGCGCCCAAGTGAACAACAGTACGGACGGCTATACTACTATACACTCTAGGCTCTTACAACTAGCCCACTAGCTCTAGTCTAGCATCTATCATATCCACCGCGACGCAGGAACAATGGCGACGATTGCCCTTCCACGACCACTCGACAGCCATAGGTCCTCCTCCAACATTGGCTCCATCTCCTCCACCCTCACCCTGGAGCCGACCAGTCACCCGGCACCCATCCCCAACAAACATATTCCCGTTTGCCCTCCAGGTCCAGTTTCGCAGGACGACGCTGATACGCCGCCGCCTTCGCCCTGGCCCGCGACGAATGGCGCCGACGAGGACTCGTCTCCCCACTCGTTTCTCTACCCGCCTCATCGCTTTCACCATGTCGACTCCGGCCATCTCTCGCTCTACAAGATCGACGCCGCCGACGTAGCTGCTGCCTTGGACTATCTTTCGAGGCAACCCTTGCCAGACCCCGCGCACGTCTTCCCCTGGTACCATGGCCTCCACCCCCGGAACCAAGTGCAACAGCACTTCTTCATCGCCCGCAAGCGTGCTCTGAGAAAGACCCCCTCATGCCTTCGTGGTATCACCATTGTCAAGGCTGATGGCGACCTCAACACCTCTCGCCTCAAGGGCGCAATTGCTCCTCACGAGTTCCTTCACCTAGGCGACGCCGAGTTCATCGATGTTGACCCCGTCGAAGGCTTTTCCGTCCGCAACTTTCAAATTCAAGCCGCCAAGGCCGCCATGACGAGCGATATCATCCTCTACGGCGATGACGAAGTGGCGGTTCGCAAGTTGGGCTGGAAAATAGCCTCCGCCCAGCAAAAGTGGCGCTACAAGCATGAGCTGCAGCGTCATTGGGTTCCCGAGTACCACACCTTTATCTGCCTCAGCCCATTCGACGAGTTTGAAAAGAACCACCGTGAGATTGTGGCAGTCGATTCGACTGGTAATTTGACGGGGAATGTACTGGACTTCCTCAACCAAGAGAGACTTGAAATGTATCTCATGACGCAGGCTTCGGAAATTGCACCCAATGTGTGGATGGGTCCTACTCCCGATCCAATCATCGAGGAGGACAATGGTTATCATATTCAGATCGAGTGCAGCGACACGGGAAGAGCCAAGGCCTGTGCAGCTTTCCTGCAAGCTCTTGCTGAGGATGGGCTGGGCGATGTACCAGAACCGGTCCATTTTGACTTTCCTTCCTCAGGAAGCTTCCTAGTTCCGAACTATTCCCATGCGGAAGCAGATGCTCTTCTGGACACTTGCAAATGGATCTGGCATCTCTCGCACGGGACTAGACCAGAGAAATCTTCTGACCCCGGTAGAGAGAGGTCTTGGCCACCATTGAGCCCACGAAGGATTCTCATTCACTGCGCAGACGGTTACACAGAATCCACAGTCCTAGGCATTGCATACTACAGCTATAGCACCGGCCTACCTATCCCCGAAGCTTGGTTGAAGCTGCACACAACCATGAAACGCAACTTCTTCGCATACCCCTCCGACGTAAACTTCCTAGCGGCAATCGCTCCCCGACTCCTGCAAGAATCACCCATTGGAGCCGACCGAAGCCTCGGACAAGTTACGGAGCTCGTCACAAACGAACCGAAATGGTGGACAGGTTTTGACGGGTCACTACCCAGCAGGATCCTTGATTACATGTACCTTGGCAACCTTACCCATGCAAACAATCCCGATCTTCTTAGGGCGATGGGCATCGGCCAGATCCTGAGTGTGGGCGAGATGGCCATGTGGCGAGACGGGGAGTTGCAGGAGTGGGGGGAGGAGAACACGTGTATTGTGCGTGGAGTGCAGGACAACGGGATTGATCCGTTGACGGATGAGTTTGAGCGTTGCTTGGAGTTCATTGGTGGGTTGTTTCTTTTCTTCATTTTCCTTCATTTTCTCCTCCTTGTTCTCCCTAATATCCCTTTCCCCAAATCACGCAATCACTGACAAAACTTCCCGTAGACCGTGGCCGCCGCCTCGAAACTGCAACCCTAGTCCACTGCCGTGTTGGTGTGTCCCGCTCTGCCACCATCTGCATCGCCGAAGTCATGCGCTCCATGGGCATGTCCTTCCCTCGAGCGTATTGCTTTGTCCGCGCTCGACGGCTCAACGTCATCATCCAGCCTCACCTCAGGTTCGCCTACGAGCTGCTCAAATGGGAGGAGTTGCTTCGCTCTCACCAAGAGACCAAGGATCACGGCAACTACACCCTGACGGCCGATGGCAAGGAAGATGACGAGTCGTCTTCTGAAGACCAAGGCATCAAGCGTGAGCTTGAGTGGGGGGAAATTGCGAGGGAGGTTGCCTTGATGAATAAGCCATACTCGAGTTCGAGATAGAGGGTGATATAACGCTCGATCTGGCAGTGACCGTACGGGCGAAGTTTTTTTTTTTTTTTTTTTTTTTTTTTTTTTTTTTTTTTTTTTTTTTTTTTTTTTTTTTTTTTTTTTTTTTTTTTTTTTTTTTTTTTTTTTTTTTTTTGATCCAGCAGATGCATATGGCAGGTGGCTTGGGTTCTCCCACTTGGAGGAGCGAAAATGTCTCCGAATGCGTGAGACGCGTATGACGGCATACATATGTGTTTACCGGCATTGATGCTTCATTCGTCGAGGCCAGAAATCCTGCAAAAGGTGTGGCTGGCTCAGGATACGCGTCTTTTGTTCAATAAGCGGGATGGAAAGCCGGAAGTTCCTTGGCCCGTTTGAAAGGTTGTGCTTGAGTGAGCCGTCCTCGGCTAGTATTATTTCGCTTTCCTTCTTCCTCGTCGCAGATTTGGGGTTTTGCTGTTCATTCATCAGCCACATTCATTCGTCACGGCTGGCTCTTTTTTACTTGTACCTGTATCATGTTTTCTATTCTTCTTCCTCTTGACCTTCTTGGAATTCTTTTTTCGGTTACATGGTTCCCGCGGCTGGAAGAAAACATTCGCCCGAGAGAACAAGATAAACAGGACACACTTTGGCTTGAATCGGGTTGGATTGGGTTATTTAAGGATGTATGCATACCCTGTCGAAGAGATGAGATGAAACGGAAGGAGAAGGATGGGATTGGAATGAGTGTTGAATGGGGGAGGTTTCGAAGATGGCGTCGGGCCTAGACACCCGTCATTCTTCGCTGATCACCAAAAGTCTTACCAGAACCGGAGAAGCCTCCGTCTAACTTTTGGCCTTTCCGCTGTGACTCAACAAAAGAGATGTTTTTGATACCCTACACGCAATATTACTTGCTATTACTTGTGTTTACATACCTATGTCCCGAGTTCTATCTGGTTTATTTCCGCTCGCTTCTGCTGGGGTTGTCGTTCAACTTCATGTGTTTATCATTGCTTCGTGAGACCTATCACAGTCTCTTAAGCGCTGAGTTATCTTGAGCGTTAAGAAACTCCTAACCGTCAAGTTTGGCCGGCGTAGGACGCCAAGCGCCCGGGCCGCTGCAAGACCCTGAGGCCTGGATAAGTGTATAAGACTTCCATTTCGAGAGGGTACGATGAACGAGAAAAGGAAGGTGGGAGAGAAGTAAGAGGGAGAACCCCGAGAGAGAAGGTGTGAGATGGAAGCGGGGTTATTGAAGGGGAAAATTCAGATGTTTCCCTTCGAGGTTCAAGCGCTTTCTCCTCTTGCAACCATCGTCACCACGACGCACATTCCATTCCTGAAGTATAACTGCATCCCGGCTTCAGTTCTTAGCTGATCTTTTTGCGTCGCAGATTCACTTGTCTCGACGATGGTCGATGACAACGATGACGACAACAACAACAACATCAACGACGGAAATGACGACGACGGCCGTGATACCAGGTGGTGGTGGTGGTGGTGGTGGTGGTGAACTTGGTGGTTTTGGACTTGGGCGGGCGGCTCGTTGCAAGCGAGGTATGTAAGTTATCGGTAATGTTCTCTACATCGCACATCTCTTCCCTGGCAAAAGCCGGAAGATCCACGCTAATAAACGAACCAGTATTGAGCTATACAGCCTTGACAGCCGATCAAACTGATCTTCCTTGGCCGTCAGGGCCATCAATAAGCTGGCCAAAAGGGTACGCAACTTTACCATGATTCCGTCCTTTGCGGCGGTTGGCGGCCCGGTCTCCACTACGGATGGCAGCTGAGCTCATGATCGACGCTAAAGCATACGGCTGAAGATCTTGCATGATCTAATTGGGCATATAGCGAACCAACACATCATGGCCCCGTGCCGGATCCACCATGATCTCCCCGGTTGTTCCTCGACTCACCACGCGCGAAATCACCGACGACATGGCCTCCTACTGTTTGGATGGGAACGGGTTACCAATCGGTATTTCAGTTTCTCCTCTCAGCTCGTCAACATCAAGCCGAACTATACCGCAAGTGTCTTGTTGATGTGGACGAAAGAGACCCGAATATCGATGATCGACACGATAGCTTCATGTAATACTCCAGCAATGACCTAAAGACTTTTCGTAGCACCTGAGCTGGACTACACATCTAGCAGTGATCGACCAGTGAATACAGCTTCAGCCGGTTTCGTGACGGTCCTCGAGCGATTTTACCTTTCGGAGATGTCTGGTCCGCGGCTCTCATTCAGAGTTTCGTAATGTGTCATACCAGGAAGAGGAATGTCGACTCTGCATTACCAAGATATATAAACCTCGCCGCCAGTCAATCTCTGTTGTCTGGCCTCCTGCACCTCATCTTGTCCCTTCTTGCAGCACGCCATCTCATCGTTCCGACCATTCTTCTCCCCCACTTAAGATATTACTAGCTTCGTCACCAAAATGGCTTTCTACAACAGCTGTCGAGACGTCCAACTCAATGGATCAACACTCACGGCCGACTGCCAGAACAAAGAGGGTGGTTGGGGATACTCAGAGATCGACCTCAACCATTACATTGGCAACAGGGAGGGATACTTTGACACAAGCATAGACCGATTCTATGATAGTGCTACGAATGTCTATCTGGAAGGCTCAGTCCTCCATGCGCGTATGCAAACCAGTTGGGGTTCCTACCAGGACGAGCAAACGATTGACCTCAACCTGTTCATCACCAACGATGATGGACACCTTAAATTCAAGCAGTACATGTGAGTCGCTCCCTCTACCACCCTTACACGCATACACACGCACCTCTTATGCTTGAGCTTGTTGTTTACCAACATTCTTGCTCACATACCTACGACACAGGCACGAATCTATTCTGAAGACTGGCTCCTTCTACCACCTCGACGGCAGCATCCTGCGCGGTCTCGTCCTCGGCTACAACGGCAAGTTCAACGTGGCCGAGATCGATCTCAACGATCACTACGCCAACAAGAACGGCTACTTCCAGTCCGACGACAACCACTTTTACCACTCGGCCCAGAACCTCAAGCTCGAGCCGTCGCCCGGCGCTCTTACCCTCAAGGCCGAGCTGAGGAACTGGAACAAGCAGTGGCAGCGTGCAGAAGTTAACCTGGCTATTTGCATCATGAACAACAATGGCAGTTTTCAGTTTGTCAGGCAGTAAGTTGAATTTTCCCTGGGCACCCGGTTTTCTCTCTCTCTCTCTCTCTCTCTCTCTCGCATCAGATGCGAGATATAAAAAGACAGACGCACTGACACCAAAAACAGCGACGGCTTCTGGGACCGCGACGGCTGGTTCGCCAAGACCTTTGAAGGCGTGCCCCTAATCGGCTTCGCCATCGCCGGCGGCGGCGTGCACGCCGGCGA
>RAON01000261.1:0-41754 GCA_009805295.1 Neurospora sp. FGSC 6877
GCCGGCCGCATCGGTGGACTCATCGAGCGCGGCGGACAGGAGAGAAGCGCGCGGGTCGCCGAGGACAGGGGAGGTGCCCTCGAAGCCCTTGGCGCGCAGCTCCTTGAGGCCGAGAGGCTCGAGACCGGTGAGAACGTGAGCACGGGCGAGCTCGTCGTAGCTGCCGGGGACGGAGGTGGGAGTGGCTAGGGAGGCGTCGATGATTTGAAGCATCTCGTCCTCGTTGATGGCTTGGATACCCTTGCGGAGGAGCATGGCCTCGATCTCGGGGTTCTCGTGCAGGTAGCCGACTTCGGAGATCATGCCCAGACCGATGGACGTGGCAGGCAGACCGAGGGAGTGGCGGTGGCGGGCGAAGACGTCGAGGAAGTAGTTGGCCGAGCAGTAGTTGGACTCGGTGGCGGTGCCGACGCTGCCGGAGATGGAGGAGGTCATGAGGAAGAAGTCGAGCTCGGAGTCGCGGCCGCGGATGGCGTTGTGGAGGTTCCAGGAGCCGACAATCTTGGGCTTGAGGCCGGTGAGCCAGTAGTCGCGGGGCATGGTGGTGAAGAGAGCTTCCTGTTTCGGGGGAGTTACCGGTTAGTATTTGCTTCATCATCATCGGAAAAGGGGGAATGAAACTCACATCAAGACCCATAGCAGCCTGAATAACACCGCCAATCGGCCCATCGATACCATTGACAGCCAACTCAACATCCTCCATATTGATAACATCACCACGAACCACCGTCACCTGCGCACCAGCAAGCTCGAGATCCTCGACCAAGCGACGAGCAGGAGCCCTGTCCGTACCGCTACGGCCCATGAACACAAACTTTCGAGCACCACGAGCAAGCATCCACTTGGACATGGACCGACCGAGACCACCGAGGCAGCCAACAAGGAGGTAGCTCTTCTCGGGGCTAAGAACGGTATCATACTTGAGCGGAAGAGTAGGGACAAGTGAGGCCTCGTTCTCGAGGGAGACCACGACTGAGCCAGAGTGGCCCTTGGAGGACAGAGCGCGGAAGGCATCGCGAACCTCGGAGACGTCAAAGACCTTGGGAGAAGTAGCCAAGTTAAGCTCACCCTGGCGGTAGAGGGCAATGCTATCAGCCAACAACTGGGAGCGGATCTTCTGGCCAGCAACAGTCTTGAGAGACAAAATGTTGGCAATATCAAAGGTCGTGACGGTAACGCTCTTGCGGAAGAGGGTCGAGTCAGTGGCGATGGTCTCAGCGAGACCAGACTTGCCGACGTGCACGAGGCGACCACAGTCAGCGAAGATGCTGCCAATGCTGGAGATGGGCGCAGCCTCGTTGGCGAAGTTAAGGACGACGTCAACGCCACGGCCCTCGGTGGCCTTGAGCAGCTTAGCGACGAGAGCCTTGTCATCTTTGGAGAAGACGCGCTCGGAGGGCAAGTTGGTGCTGTCACCAACGGCAAACACCTCGGCGCCAGCGAGCTGAGCGACGCGGATGGCAGCTTGATCGGCGGCGATATCGCTTCCGGTGATGACTAGGACGGACTCGCCGGCCTGGACGTGGGCGCGGTTGTTGACGGCGTAGATGGCGGTGCTGAGCTGGAGCGGGACGCTGGACAGGGTGGCGAAGTCCTCGTTGTCAGCCAGCTTCTGGCAAGCCCAGGCTGGGACACTCTCGGTCGTGGCGAAGTAACCGGGCGCCATGACGGCGACACGATCACCGACAGCGAGGTTCTCAACACCGGCGCCGACCTTGTTAACAACAGCGGTGTACTGCGAAGTGCAGAAGGAACCGCTGGTGTTGTCGCCGTCGCCATTGATAGCCTGCAGATCCTTGGTGTTCAAGCCGACAGCCTTGACGGAGACCTCGACGTGGCCTTCGGCAAGCTGGACATCCTTGGCCTCCTCACGGCGGAAGAAGATGGAGTCAATCTGGCCGACCATGTCGGTACCAAGGCGGAAGGGTCTGGCATCCTTAAGCGGCAAAGCAAGCTTCTCGGCGCCCTGCTTCTCACGGAACACCCTGTTGAGAGTCTCCTCAGGGACAAAGCGGCTGACATGGAGCAGCCCAGCGTTCTGGACGAACTCATAGTCAGGATCCGCCTCGATAAGAGCCTGCTGGAGAACCTCAACAACGTGCTTAGCCGACCTCTCAGCAGGGGTGCTCTCATGGTCAACATCAACCACAAAGAAGCGGAGCGAAGGCTGCTCAAGCATCAGCGCACGGGAGAGACCGTAGACAACAGCATGCTCGGGCGAAGCAGACTGGAAGAGACGGCCACCGGTGACCCAGACAAGACTGGTGCAGTTATCAGTCAAAGTCTTGATGTGCTTCATCTCGTCCTCTGTGACACGCGAGAGAACGGGGTTCTCGAGCTCGATGGTGGAGATGACGCGGGTGTGCGCCGCGATGATGTCGGCCGTGACGCTCTCGAGCGGGATCCGCTTGGCCTCGAGACCGGTGATCTTCTTGGCTTGGGCGGCGATCGCGCTGTTGAGGACGTGGTCGGCATTGCGCTCGACAATGAGGACCTGCTTGGAGAGAGTCTTCTGCTGCTTGGCGGTGATCTCCTGGGGAGTTTGGGCGAGGATCGTGCCGGAGGGGGCTTGGAGGGTGGTGAAGCCGAGGGTTTGGAGCTTCTCGGCGTCGGTGGAGGAGCCGTTAACGAGGATGGAGCCGTTCTCGTCGACGAGCTCCTTGGCGGCTTCGAGGTTCTGGGCCTTGGAGCTGAGGATGACGACGTCGAAGACTTGAGCGGCGGTGGAGGTCTTGCCCTCGTTGGTGAGGTCCTCGAAGGTGAGGGTACCATCTTCGGAGTAGGAGCCGCTGACCAAGGTCTTGCACTTCTTGAAGTCCGTCTCGAGACGGAGGGTGTCAACCAGGAACTCGTTCAAGTTGACATCGAGGTTTAAGATGCGAAGTCTGGGGTGCTTGTGGATCAACAGATCCAGAGCAGCTCCCAAGCGAACCGTAGTACCATCGACCTTGCTCTCAGACTTGGCAGTATACTGCTCAATGTACTGCGAGAACTCCTCCGCATCATCGGCTCCAAGCCTGGTCACATCCGGCTTCCAGACAACGCGAAGCATGGGGTGACGCTCATCGCCCGCCTCCTGCTGGATACCGCTCTGATAAGCGACCTGTCTGCACCGGTTGATCTGGAGGAAGACACGTCCCTCGTCATCGAACAGCTCACCGTCAACACGGATGGTACCAAAGCCAACCGCCTCCGAAGTGGCATTAACCTTGAGCTCCTTCTGCCCGCCAACCGGAGCGCGGAGGTGCATCTCCTCGATATGAACAGGCACCTTAGCGCGCAGCTCGCGGACAACACCAGAGGTGCTAGCAATGATACCTGCCTGGAAGAGGGCATCGATCGTAATCGGGTGAATGAGGTACTCCGACTCAGTCGAAGGGCCGCTGCCACCGCCCTGGCGGAGCTCCGTCTTGGCCAGCGTGTGCGGGTTCTCCTTCTTGCGGGGGTTCTGGATCTCGGTGAGGGACTGGAACTGGCCCTGGAAGTTGAGCCCGCCCTTGGCGAACTTGCCGTACCAGGTGCGCGGCGCCTGTGGCTCCATGGTGGACGGCACGATGGGGAGGGTGACTTCCAAGGGAGCGGGCGACGAGTCAATCTTGACGAGACCGTTGGCGTGCGTGGTGGCCGTGCCGTTGGTGTAGGAGCTGATGTTGAATTGGTACCAGCCTGCGTCGGTAGCAGCGCCACCGGGGAGCTGCGCGGGGTAGAGCGTGGTGAACAACTCGACGCCGGCGTCGGTCTCTTCGCTACCGAGGGTCAGGGCCTTGGTGATGTTGACGTTGCGCAGGCTGAGAGCGGGCTCTTGCTCCTTGGTTACGTCGGCAACTTGGCACATGGCTTCAACAGCCATGGCGAGGTAGCCAGCGGCCGGGAAGACGGTGGTGGTGTCGAGCTTGTGGCCCTCCATCCAGGGGATGTCCTTGGCCTTGACGACGTTCCTCCAGTTGGTCGAGATGCCGTTGCCGCCGTGGACTTGAGAGCCGAGCAGGTCGTGGCGGGGATACTTGCGGTTGCGCCACTCGACGCTGACGCGGGATTCGTTGAAGACAGTGCCGCTGTAGTCCCAGGTGTAGTTGGGCAGGTCGAGTAGCATCTTCTCCTGGGTCCTCACGTTCTTGCGCGCCTTAGGGCTGTTGAAGGCCGAGTCGACGTAGTTGACGCCCTTGAAGGAGACGTCGTGGCCGTGCAGGAAGAGGTCGCCGACCAGGTTGAGGATGGTGGTTATGGAGTTCTTGCCGCGCGAGAGGGCGGAGCCGTAGTGCACCTTGGTCTCGCTGATGTTGAGCTTGGTGCGGGTCTGCTTGATGGGAAGCTCGAGAGCGGAGTGAGGGCCGAGCTCGACGAGGTGCGAGGCGGTATCCTTGATGAGACGCTCGACGACGTTGGCGAACAGGACGGGGGACTCCAGGTTGGCACGCCAGTAGGCGGGGCCGACGGCGTGGTTGACGACGGCATCGGTGACGGAGGAGATGAAGCGGACTCCGTTGCTAGTGGTAGGGAAGTCGTCGCCATCGAGAGCCTCGGTGAGGAGGTCCTCGTACTCTTGGCCAATGACAGCCATGTGGTGAGAGTGGTAGGCCTTGCCATCGGTCTTGAGGACTCTGGCGAAGGTGCCGGCCTGGTCGAACTGGGCACGGAGAGTCTCAATGCCCTCGGTGTCACCGGAGATGGTGACGCTCTCGGGGGAGTTGACGCAAGCAACACGGATCTTGCCATCGAGGCCAAGCTCGCTGATCTTCTTGTTGGCGTCCTCAGCGCCGAGACCGGCAGCCATCATGGCACCGACCATGGTGCTCTTGGTCACGCAGTGACCACGGTAGTAGGCGATGATGATGGACTGCTCGGGAGTGAGGTAGCCAGCGGTGTAGGCAGCGGCAATTTCTCCGGAAGAGTGGCCGATGACACTCTCGGGCTTGATGCCCCAAGAAGCGAGCAGCTGGACCAGGGCAACCTGGACAGCAGTGCAGACAGGCTGAGAGCGCGAGGCATGGTTGATCATGCTGGTCTTGGCCGGCTCGAGGATGGCACCCTGAAGAGTCCAGGTGGGAGCATGTGGGAGCATCTGCAAAGCAGCATCGAGCCTTTGGATGGTGCGACGGAAGCTGGGGAACTCCTTCATCAACTCCTTGCCCATCTCGGGCCACTGAGCACCCTGGCCGGTGAAGACAAAAGCCAGGGGAAGCTTGGAGTAGGTCTTGCCCTGGAGAGCAACGCGGAGGTTCTCGGGCTTGAGGTCATCCTTGAGCGAGTCCTGGCCGCTCAGAATGTAGCCACGAGTGCTGAGGTGGGTGCGCTTGACACCGAGGGTATAAGCCAGGTCGGCGATGTTGACATTCTCGAAGTCAATCGCAGCCGCGATGTCAGTGACTCTGCGCTCGAGAGCAGCGGTGTTGGAACCGGAAAATGGGAGGAACAAAGTCGAGCGGGTGAGAGAAGCCGGCAGGGAGCCGCGGTTGTACCCAACAGGGACGTGCATCTGGGGAGCCTCAAGAATGGCGTGGGCGTTGGCACCACCATATCCGAAGGAGTTGACACCAGCACGGCGGAAGAGCCTGTTGGAGTTGTGAGGCAGGTTCTTCGGCCAGGGGGTGGTCTCAGTAACGATCTGGACGTTCCACTCATCCGTTTTGATCTTGGGGTTGATGTTCTTGACGCCATACGTGGGGGGGATCTCTCCCTTCTCGAGGGCCATGGCGACCTTGATGATGCTGGACAGACCCGAGGCAGCCTCAGAATGGCCGAGGTTGCTCTTGACGGAGCCGATCAGGAGGGGAGCACCCTGGGGCTTCTTGAACACACGGGACACGGCCTCGACTTCGATCGGGTCACCGACCGCGGTGCCGGTACCGTGGCACTCGATGTAGTCGGTCTCGTCGAAGCCAAGACCGGCTTGAGCGTAGGCCTTGCGGATGACGGCTTCCTGGCCATCAGCGCTGGGCAGGGTGATACCGTTGGTCTTGCCGTTGGAGTTGATGGCAGTACCACGGATGACGGAGCGGATCGGGTCTCCGTCGCGGATGGCATCGCTGAGCCTCTTGACGAGGATAGCGCCGATACCATCAGCTCTGCCATACCCGTCGGCAGAAGAATCGAAGGTGTGGCAGGTGGAGGTCTTGGAAAGGACACCAGCCTTCATGGTGGCCAGCTGCTGCTCAGGAGACTGGATAAGGTTGGCACCAGCCACGATGGCGGAGTCACATTCTCCAGCGAGCAAAGCCGTAACAGCCGCATGCAAGCAGTAAAGCGAGGAAGAGCAAGCAGTATCGATGACGAAGCTGGGGCCCTTCATGTTGAACACATGGCTGATCCTGTTAGCCAAGATGGTGGTACCCAAACCAGTCGCCGAGTAGCGATGGGTGTACTCCGAATCCTTGAGCTGCATGGTGATGAAATCCGTCACGAAGTTGCCGACATAGCAACCGATGTTGGCATCGGAGACCTGATCCAGCGTGAAGCCGGCATTCTCGAACGTCTCAAAGACCACCTCGAGCAGCTTGCGCTGCTGGGGATCCATGTACGTGGCCTCGAGGTTGTTGATGCCGAAGAAGGAGTTCTCGAATCCGCGGATATCGTCCTCGATGAAATAGCCGCCCTCCATATTGAGCGAGCCGGGGCGGTCCGAGTTGGGGTGGTAGAAGCCGTCGATGTTGAAGCGCGACGGCGGGAAGCGGCTCTGGGCAGTGCGCCCGGCCTTGAGGAGCTCCCAGAGCTTGGAGCTGGAGTGGCTTCCACCGGGCAGACGACATCCTAGCAAGCTGGTGTTAGCCTTGATCCGGGGAAGGTGGGATGCTGTCACGAGTGTGGCTAGTGGCTGGACTTACCCATTCCAATGATAGCGATGGGCTCTTGAGGGTCCACGGCGCGCCCATTGTTAAGTCCGTTGAGGCCAGCGACGAAGCCATCGCCAGCGGCACTGGCACTAGTCGGAGTGTAAGAACCGGACGAGTAGTCGGAGTCGACGGTGCTGTGAGGGGCCATCTTGAAAGATTTGGTGTGTGGAGATGTGTCCTGTCAACGGATTGTGAAGAGATGGGAGTCTGAATGCTTTTAGGAGGAAGCACGAGCGTGTTGTTGATGTGATGATGGTGATACTGTAGAAGGTAAGTTGTGCTTTGATCGTGACGATGGTCATCTTTCTTATACATTGTCTTTTCCCCGTTCGAGGTCAAAGACAATCATCGTGATCATCATCACCATCGCCGGCTTACTCGCGTACGGAGGACTGCGATTTACACAAGTTCCATCCATGATGGCCTCTTTCTTCGGTTATCTTCCTGAATGAGCTCGCCGAAGGCATTCATGTGATAACGACTTACACAAGTTCCCCGACCAAGCGGTTAGAGCTGTGCTATTCCGAAGGGGACAGAGCTATCAGGTTCATCGCCGTGTATGGAGTAGCATGGAGTACGGACATTATCTTACCGCGCGGTAAGGGAACACCGATATCCGTCTCAGTTCCGCTTACCGTTCTCATCTGCTGCATTGTTTACTTGTTCCCCTGTTGGGAGCATATCCGCCTTCGCTTCCCCCACGCTGTGAGTGAGCCTCAAGGTGCTAGTGGGGATGAATATGGAGAAATGGAGATAGTCTCTTTGCCGTTGGTGCATTTGACTATGTTGTTGAAGATCTTTGCATGCCTACCAGAAACGTCAGCTATCATGTTCAACATTGCCCTCGGAATGCTGTACGGAACGTGTTTCGGTAAGCTTAAAGCTATGATCATAAGGACTGGACAGAAGAGCGGTGTCTAGGCTCATGTCAAGTGGCAGTCAGAGCAAGGCTACACCAGCTGAGTTTGGGCGTTGTAATCGCCCTGAAGGAAGTCCTTGGCAAAGAACCGCAGCCCTATAACCTACTTACCCCATGTCTGTCATTATTCATCCCCAGCTTTCCTTTGCGATGTTTTACATGGACACGGACTGTATTCCATAATAAACGTGACAAGCGGTTGTTCCCTCGGCACCTGGGCCGGTAGTGTGCTACGGGAGCTGCACCCCGTGGGTATCATTGACCGTGCAATTTTGAGATCGGAGATAAAGTCAAGGTTTCATCGTCTTACTTGCACAGGCCACCGTTTCTCAAACTTGCTGCACCGGATTGAGATGAGATATCGCTCCCGTCTCGGAGGGTATCTGCCGATTTCATCATACCCATCAACGTTTCACCCTTTAAGATTGAACAAAGCTCTCGAATATTGTATCCCGTTCTCTTCAAGCCCAGGCCATTTGCAAAGATACCCCTCAGCCCTACAAGAGCCGATCACAAGCGGAGCCTGTCAAAGGGACAGTACATCAAACTATACTGGGCAAGTAATAATCATGGTTTAGTTAAAGGGGAACTTGTGTGTTTTGCGTTGTACCCCGTAAGAAAGACGGTCAAGCACATGCCATTATTCGTTGAAAAGAAAGGCCCGTTTCGTTCAGTAAACGACGGACGGTCTTTATGTAGTGGTATTGCCAAAAGTTCCTTGAGCCTAAAGAGACGTAGTATCGGCGCCCACCATTTCCCCCGTCTTACGGTCTCGGACCGCCGGGCGGTTATACGACCTTACACCACTGATATCACCGCGATCGGATCATTGATATCGATAACAAACTCTTAGAAAGTAAGCAACCTCTACACTTGGACGGATAGTGACGTTGAGCGTGCCGGACGGACGAACGGCAAGTGCCGTCAAGATTCAATTCTGGTGGTGATGGTGTAGTACGGGCCGCTCCCTGCTGACCGTCCAGCCCAGCCCGTTTCAGCCCACCTAACGGTGCGTTTACAGCGCTCTAGGAGCATCCTGCCTTAATCAGCCACAGAACTCCCCCCACTCGTCTGGTATCTGTGTGATACCCATATCTGGCTCTAATTCGTCCCCTCTGGGGGTTTAACATTCTTTCTGGGTATTTTGTGGCTTCTAGATTCACAACTGCAGGTGAGCGGTTGTAAACTAAGGAATATCTATCCTCATCAGCTTAGCAGCATCTTGGGCACATCAGATCCCAAGAGGGATGTTCACGGTGGCTGTAGCAGGTTGAAGACATCGATTCAGGTTCTCTTAGCGCTGTGAACGTCATCTCATCCAGACGTCCCACATTCACGGTCAAATTCAAGACGTACCAGGGATCATCACCAGAGGTGGAGAAAAAAATGGAAGTTCGCAGTATCGGTTATGATGCATCTAGCGTAACTACTCCACCAACTCAAACACGACCCTATCCCATCACCATAGTCTCCTTTACTCAGCCTTCTTATCCCCCTTCCCCTCATCATACTCCGCATACTCCTTCATCAGATACCCCATATCAAAGTCCAGCTGCTTGCCATTGACAATCAGCGGGTTGATGTCCAGCAGCGTGTAGAGCATCCTTGCTGGCTTCTCGTCCGACGTGTTGCGCCACTGGTGCATCGCGCCGCGGTTGATCGAGACATCACCGGGCCTCAAGATCCGCTTCTCGCCGCTGCCGAGCGTGAGCTCGACTTCGCCTTCGCACACGGTGCCGATGCCCATGCAGAGGGCCCGGTGCATGTTGGATTTGCAGCCGGGCGCGAAGTCGATCATGCGGACGCAGACGCCATTGGGGATGTGGAGGGAGGGCTGGTTTTTGTTAAAATTTTTGTTGCTCTAGGTGAGAGAGGGGGTGATGAGGGGAAGGACAAACCCTGTTCTTGGCGAACTCGAGATCGACGTTGCCGGTGAGCTCGATAGGGTTGGAGCCCGCGCTGTAGATGATGTTTTGGGCGGCAGCACCCCCGAGCATCACGGCCCGGTGGTCGCCGTTGTCGGTTTGGACAAAGACGGCGTTGCCTTCGGCGTCGTGGCCGGTGATATAACGGAAGGGGTCCCGAAGGCCGGGGGCGGGGAACTCGGTGATGGGGCCGGAGGTGGACATCTTGATGGAGAGATAAAATGCGATAGATGAGAAGGACAGGAAAAATGATGATGACGGAAGTTTGCGATGATGTCGATGATGAAAAGCACGGAGTCAAACTCTGATGTTATATCGTCAAGATTGTTACATCTCTTCTGACCGGGTCAATCGGCCGGTTCCCGATATTTGTGGCGGTCAAGGAGTACCGGATACCGAAGCGCAATCGAATTGCTCCAACATCGATCTCGGATTCGGTTCACGGATACGGAATCTCACTACGGCACTTCCACGAAAAACGATTTTTTGCGAGGCAAACCGACATTTGCTTATTCGCCTTGGGGGTAACTCCCGGGATGCAACGCCGGCGGGTATTGCCTCAATCTCCGTCTTACACAAATCTGACCTGCATTAAAATCCTACCTCCAGTCTCACATCCGCCCTGAGATTATTGATGAGATCGAGAAAAGCGAAACAGGATACTGACGGTAATTTAGTACACGAACTCAGTGTTCTGTAACCTTCAGCAACTGTCGTCCCTCCGATGCATAAAATGGTAATCCTTCGGCGCGGATGACACTCGGTTTTGTTGCAAGCTAAACATCGCTACAGCACGAAAACATGGATCTCACTGGTTCGGCATTCGCCATCGGAGGTAGTTGACTTCCGTTTTTCTCATCATCCCTTTCGCTAACTATTATTCTTTGCAGCAAGCGGTATCGGCAAGGCATGCGCGTTGGCCTTTGCCCGGTATGGCGTTCGAGGCATCGTCATAGCAGACCTCACGCTCGAAGCTGCTTCAGCGGTGGCAGCAGAGTGCAAGTCTCTAGCCATTCATCCCAACTTCAGGGCCGAAACAGTTGCCATCGACGTAACCAAAGAAGAATCCGTCCATGAAGCCATTGCATACGCACATCAGGTCCTCGGCCGGATCGACTACGCAGTGAACAGCGCTGGTGTAAGTCCTACCATGAACCCCCAAGCACCAGCCCACGCTCACATCCTTCGTCATACACGCAGGTCGGAGTCCAATTGGCCAATGAAATCGCCGAAGCCAGCGTCTCCGAGTTCGAAAAGATGTTCAAGGTCAATGTAACCGGCACCTTCCTGGTCACCCGCGCTCTCTCCGCCATCATGAAGACCCAAGACCCCGTTCCCGTTGACGAAGCCGTTCCCGCGCGGGGTGTCTTACGGGGTAGCATTGTCAACCTGGGGTCAGCTTCAGGTTTCGTTGCTACCCCAGGTATGGTTCAATACACGGCCGCCAAGCATGCAGTCAATGGTGTTACCAAGAATGCTGGTAAGTTTGTCTCCATGGAGCTGGGTTGGGTTACACAAACTGCCATGCCTGCTTAGCGGTGGGGTAGCAGAAAGGGTCCGTTCCGGCGTTACTGACGATCCTTCGACCGATAGCACTCGATAACGCCAAACACGGAATTCGGGTCAATAGTGTGTGTCCGTCATGGGTCGATACTCCCATGATCCGCAAGGCCATGGATGACATCCCTGAACTCGGAGAGATGATCCAGAAAGCCGTTCCGCTCGGAAGGGTTGCGCTGGCCGAGGAAGTTGCCGATGCGGTCATGTTCCTGTCTAGTCCGAGAGCGAGTTATGCTACGGGGTGTAACATGATCTTGGATGGGGGTACCACGCTTGCTGCTCATGTCTGATTGGGATCTGACAGACCGCGAGGTTTGTCAAGGGTGTAGACTCATGGTTATTTGGGAATTTATGCCATACAATTCTTATTTAGAACATCAACTCGTCATAACACATCCCCAAGAACCTCATAAAGAGGTCTCATCACATGTTCCTCCACCACAATATCTGCTGATCCATTGAACATCACATCTTCAATAACTTCACAAAGCTTTCCACACAGGCTCAACGCTTCACCCCAATCCCAACACTTCACCCCAGCATTCCTCCCTCACCGTCATTCACCATGGCCCCTCCCAACAACAACCCCAACGGCTACTACGTCGAGTCCTTCCCCGCCCCCGGCCTCCGCCAAATCGTCCGGCACATCACCGGCCTCAACGAGCAGGGCGAGTCTGTCTTCCTGCACTCCGACCACGGCGATCACCACCGCTTCATGGTCCAGAACCAAGCCATATCCAACCTACTCTACTCCACACAGGAGACACCGGTCGATCTTAATAACAATATTGATATCCAGAAGGCTAAGGAGAAGGAGGTTTGTTCCCCTATCTTATTCGCCCTATCCAACCTTTTGCCGGCAAACTGGTACTGATGAAAAGAGAAGCCCCCCTTCCACTACAAATCCGGTTCCATAGTGCGCATGATCGACTTCGGCCCGGGCGTCGAGTCCCCTCTCCACCGGGCCATGACGATCGACTACGGTATTATTGTCGAGGGCGTGTTTGAGTTGATTCTGGACTCGGGCGAGAAGCGGATCATGCGCCAGGGGGATGTGAGTGTGCAGAGAGCGACGGCGCATAAATGGGTGAATGTCACGGGAAACGGCACGCTGCCGGGGAGGGTGATGTGGGTGTTGTTGGATTGTAAGGAGGTGGTGGATGCGAGGGGGGAGAAGGTCGAGGGGTATTTGGGGAGTCTGAAGGAGCATTATGAGGGGCGGTAAATAAGTTGGCAACTCATTTCATGGCTCGGACTTTGCGAGAGGATATTTTGATGATAAGAAGAGGTTTTTGGTGCAATGAAAAAAATCCCGAAGAGCGCGTGTTCTGCCCTGGCTTAATTGCTTTTTTTGACTTTCTCTGAATGGTTGAAAAACATTGTTCATCGGCAAAGACTACCTTCATACACTAGGCAAATATGCAACTGTCATCGTCCTTTTCTGCATTTTTGTCCGGCCTCCTTCAATTCCCCCTTTCCTTTTCCCCTCTTCAATTAACCCGCTACTTCACCAATGGAGACCTTGTCACGATGTCTACTTCCTTCAGCCAACCGAGCATGTAGAGTTAGCTTGTCATCACTAGAGGTAGCAAAAAGTTTCCTGGTGTTGGTCAAAAGGAGGAACATTTTCGATCATAGTCCCCATTTTTTTCCGATGGACTGCGTCATAAATGGAAGGAAAGGCAAAAAGAAAAATAGATGCGTCACCTGTAGGTTTTTTTGCTTCTTCCTCCATTACGTTTTTCAGCCCCATGAAACGTGCTTAGGATCGCAGACCTCACTCACCCTTGCCGAACGGTCGGGACATTGTAACCTTGGCTGCTCCTAGGACTTAGTGCGTCGGAAGGGAGGAGGATATGACGAATGATGCCCCTCCTTTTGACCAACACCAGGAAAGCCTTTGAATATGCGCAAAGTGGTAACAGGAACTTTGGTAATTAGAACATGGGGAGGCATAAGCGGTATTGTCGGAGCACGATCTGGAATACCTTCATCCTTGCGCAATGGTACATTTGAGCTATCGTTGAATCCAACATCCAGCACGTAGTAAAATACCATGACCACCAATATCCCGAACCCGACGCCTGGAATCCCCAAGAATGCCGATGGGAAAGAGAAAAATGAAGATCAAGCCACCTTCTTCTTCATCGCCGCATCATGTGCTACCTTCAGCTTAGCCAGGTTGAACATGCTCGAGAACCAGCGATCCTACAATAACTGTTAGCTCACCGCAGTCCAACTCCCATCAGCATCAGAAACCGGGGTACATACGAATACTGTCTTGGGGAAGAAGGTATGCAAGAAGCGAATGACACCGGAGTAGCTCCCTGTCCAGAACCATGTTGTGGGGGACTTCTTAAGGGACTCGCCAACGACGTTCTTGGCGTAGACGAAGCGATCGGTGGCAGCATCTGGGTAGTTGCTGTTAGAGCAGCAGAGAGTAAGTGGTGTACGGAGAAGGCTTACGGGGCGTCCTGTGGACGTGGTTCTTGAACTCCTCGGCCATTGGAGAGTAGTATGATCCCTCGGGTAAGGACCTTCCGTGGTCGTTCTTTAGGATGTTGGTGCCGACTTCTCCGGAGATGATCTGTAATGACGGGATTGTGAGTGTATCATTCTGGTAAGGTTTGATCGAGCTGTTCACGGCTTACCACTAGAACCCTAACACCGAGCGGTGCCAGCTCTACGCGCAAGCTGTTACCCCAGTGTGCAAGAGCTGCCTTGGAGGCATTGTAGGATGCTGTTTGCTGTATCAGTCAAGCGTCTTGTTACAGCGGGAAAAAATCACAAACTCACAGCCATAAACGAACGGCACAATACCGCCAATGGAGCCAATGTTGACAATGATCCCAGAGGACGCGATTAGCATATCGTGGAAATGATGCACCATTCGCATGGGCCCAAAAAGGTTGACATCAAACATGCGTTGAACAGACTTGACATCCGTGTCAATGGCTGTCATAGTGTAGCAAATGCCACTGCAATCCACAACAAGTCAGTCTTTAAGCTTAGCCGTCATCTCCATTTTCAACGGCATAAAAACTTACGCATTGTTAACGAGGTAATCCAAACGCCCCTTGGTCAACTCAGAAACGTCCTTCTTCAACTGAACAACAGACTCCTCATTGGTAACATCCAGCTTGAACCAAGTGATTCCGGCCTTGTCGAGATGCTCGCTCGACTCGAAAGGGAGAAGTGTGGCGATGGGGTGGATGCCGCGGCGCTGGTACTCGAGGATGAGGGCCTCTCCAATACCACCGGCACCACACCCTGTGATCAGGGCGAACTTTTGTGGTTGAGGTGCCATTTTCGACTTGCTCAGTGATGATCGTTGAGTGCTGAGTGACGAGCGAGCGGTGGTGGGTGAGTGATGAAGGGGAGAAGGAGGGTAAGAATGAGTGAACATGATGTCCAGAGGTGGCTTGGTTCTCTCAGAGTCATGTTATGAATCCGTCCGCAGACATTTTGGAATTTGATGGCACGGTAATGAGCATCAGCTTGAACATTCGGAGAGGATGATGGTGATACCTCCGGTGATGCCTCAGACCGGGAAAGGATATGGAGGCTCAAGATCCTCGCATGATGTTATCCAGAAAGCAACTAATATCGCAGGAGAGATAGAGATATCTGTCGGAGGCTTCGGCGGGTAAGCAACACTTTGCTAGGAGCCTTGGCGCTGCAATGTCCGGCATCGCTCTGGGGGCAAGTGGCATCAACATGCACGGAACAAGAGCCTGGCATTGTTCGGAAGGGTGGCTGGGCTTACCAGAATCGAGGATGAGCTTCAGGATAGTTGAACATGGTAGTTTACGTGTGCAACTGGGCGTCATGCTCGTATCACCATGGCGTCTGAGGACACCCATGGCCAGAGTAAACAAGAGGTTTGTAGGGGAAGCTCGTTCAGTGTCGTCAACACTCGTTCGTCTGGTCTGCAAGTGGATCCACCTGCACAATACCGGTGACTATAAGACTTTTTGCCCGTTTCGGCAACGACAAGGGTGTCTGGGCCAATCAGATATGAGGGCAAGGGTGACCTTGCAGCCCACTCGACATTGCACTCGCCGTTGTTTACTGGACCAGCCGTTGTAAGGCCTGTAGGACAGGCCGCCGCTCCACGAGAAAAAACTTGCCGCCCTTCCCTTCCCTTCGGTTGTTGCTGCAACAACATGATAGAAAGTTCCAAAAAGTCTCCTGTTCACGTTACTCAACGCGACCAATACATGCCTTGTCGGCCTTCCAAGGCTAAGACAATATTTCTCAATGAAGACAAAGATCAATCGCGTCCTATAGCCAACCACCCATCCGAACCCAGGCACTATGTGGTCGCACTGGCGGCCCAGCGCGACGCCGCATCGTATCCTGCCCACCCAGGAGGTCGTCGTCATTTCGAGGCATCGTGATGAAGAGCACGAGGGAAAGCAAACGGCTTGGTCAGCGAGTTCCTCGATAGATCTGACAAATACGCGGTATCACTACGTTCCGTAGTGCTTTAAAAGGCTCCGCTGTTACAACAATATTGCTTGTACAGCTCGACCTCCATCTTCTTGGAGCAGCACTATCCTAGAACAACTCCCAAATCCACCAAGAACCGTACATCACCATGGCCGTGACAGATTCCACCGTCATCTTCATCAGCGGTGTAGGCAAGGGTACGCTTGGTCTATATCCCCAAAGCTTCTTCCAGTTCCTCTCCAAGCTAACCAACTCCCCTCCTAGGCATCGGCGCCGGCATCGCCAAGCTCTACCTCTCCCGCCCCAACCACACCGTCATCGGCTCCGTCCGCGACCTCACCACCCCCTCCGTCGCCGAGCTCAAGGCCTCTCCCACGGCCCCCGGCTCCAAGCTCCTCCTCGTACACATCGAATCCACCTCCTCCACCGACCCCGCCGCCGCCGTCGAGGCCATCAAAGCCCAGGGAATCGACCACATCGACATCGCCATCGCCAACGCGGGCGCCATGCCCTCCACCGTTCCCATCGAGGAGGTCGACACAAAGGACATGCTGGAGAACTACCACATCAACGCCATTGGCCCTCTTCTCCTCTTCCAGGCGCTCTTGCCGCTGCTGAAGAAGGGGAAAGAGCCAAAGTGGGCGAGCGTGTCGACTACTGCGGGAAGTATTGGGCTGGTTGATGCCCTGGCGGCATGGATTTTGCCGGCGTATGGAGGCGCCAAGGCGGCGCTGAATTGGCTTACTGCTGGTATTGCGAGCAGTCAGAAGGAGTGGTTGACTACTATTGCGCTGCACCCGGGGCTGGTTCAGACTGGACCGGGGAACTGGGTTGCGCAGAAGGTGGGGTTGGGCGATAAGGCGCCGGTGACGGTGGAGAATAGTGCGGCGGGTATTGTTAAGCTGGTGAGTTTTGCTGCTGCCCCCTTGAACTACTTGGGGTTGTTTTGCTGCTGCCCCCTTGAACTACTTGGGGTTGTTTTGCTGACGGTGATCATTGTGTGCAGGTTGACGGCCTCACTAAGGAGTCTAACGGCAAGTTCTACAATGCTGTTGACGGTACTGAGGTGCCATGGTAAAGGGAGCGTCGATGGCGGGGAGTCGTTAGCGAGCAGCTGAATTAGAGATTGTTTGTTGGATCATACACAATAGAGATCTAAATATATACGAATTCCATCAATTATATGCACATGAGTGTCCCTTGGTGTTTGTCAGATGCTAAATGATACATAGCTGAGTAGCGAACGAGAGATCAAGTGACCCAATACGAGAGTCAACACTGCAGGAAACAAGTGCTGCCATTTCTAAAAGTCAGATATAAGCCCCTGGAACATTTTCCCGAGAGGAGAGAGGATTCGTCGGCGATGTCATCCTATGCTGACATAGACCCCGCGATGAACCTTGACATTACACATACACAATGTTTAGAGTCCGACAAGTTATGTTGTGCAGCAAATAACCCTCCGATCAACACTTTGACAAATGATCCGATGTGGTGTTTTGATTGTGTAAGTATAATGTAGCATATCCTCACACATTTCTACCTGTTGTTCTCTCTTTCTTCTGTCAACCCTCATTCTTTTCCTTCCTGCCCATCTCAGGCATCATGCTCCCCGACGCCCTCACCCCCCACGACCCCAGGGTCACCCACCACTTCACCACCATCCCCTCCACCTCTCTAACCTACCACTACCTCCTGGCCAGCCCATCAGATGTATCCTCACCAAAAGCCACCGTCCTCCTCCTCCACGGTTGGCCCGACCTCTCCCTCGGCTGGCGCTACCAAGTCCCCTTTCTTTTGTCTCTCGGCCTCCGCGTCATCATCCCCGACATGCTCGGCTACGGCCTCACCTCCGCCCCATCTTCCTCCACCGAATACTCTCTTAAGAAGCTCTCTTCCCACATGGCGCACATCATCCGCGAAGTCAGCCCTTCTGGACCAGTTCTCCTGGGAACCCATGACTGGGGCGCCTTTCTGGGATGGAGACTGGCTATTTACTATCCTGAGTTGATCAAGGGGATTTTTGCGTTTTGTATTCCTTATACGCCGCCCGAGGGGAAAGTGACGACGTTGGAGGAGCATGTGAAGAGGCATCCGGAGTTGGGGTATCAGTTGCAGAATGCGGGTGGGGAAGTGGAGAGTGTTGTGAGTGGGAGTAAGCAGAGGTTGAGGGGGTGGTTGAATGCCATGTTTGGGGGATTGACGAAAGAGGGGGTGATGGCTTTTGATCCTTGGAAGGGGTTGGATGTGAGTAAACTGGAGGAGGTTGAAGCGTCGCCGTTGGTGAGTGAGGAGGTTATGGATTTTTATGGTAGGTTGCTCCCTTTTCTATTCCCATGACCTTGGTGATGTCAGGCTGGTGATGGCTAACTGGTATCCGGGCATAGTCGAGGAGTACTCGCGCAATGGCATACGAGGGCCTATGAATTGGTATCGCACACGGGAGATCAACTTGGAGGATGAATTACCGGTGGCTGAGGAGTACGCAAACTGGCAGTTCCAGGTGCCGGCGATGATTGTGATGGTGGGTCATGATCCTGCGTTGCCGCCGGAGCTGACTGATGGCATGGAAAAGTACTTTTCTAAAGGGCTGAGGAAGGAGGTGATTCCTGAGGCGTCGCATTGGGTCTTGATTCACACTCCGGAGGAGGTCAACAAGCTTATTGGAAAGTTCTTGGAGCAGTTTTTGTGAGTTAAGAGGTTCTGGGGAATGGAGGTCAGTTCTGGCTCTTGCTGTCAATCATTGTCATAGGTCGGGGATGTCGTAGACTTCCAAGCTCCTTCTCGTCATTTATCCCAGTTGATGACTGTCATGAAGTCAGTTCACCTTGCCGGTGGGAATGCGATCACGACCGACATGTCGGTTGCTGCCAACAGTGCTGTTCACCTTGTTCGGTGAGGCCATTGGTCAGGGACCGAATGTGTTGGAAGCATGGAGCTCCAGTGACTGGTTCTTGTGTCGAGGTTGCTTTGTCTCGTGTTTGGAGTTGGTGCCAACAACCCCACGGCAGATATTCTTATAACGGATACTCACATACTTGCATAGACAGCTACCCCACCACCCCACCACCCCACCATGCTTTTGATCAAGAAGGGACCGTTGCAGTGCTAGCTACAGGTCTAATTGTTAGTGCGGCCACCAAAAAAAGGGTCCTGGTCCTTTTTTTAACTTCATCCTTCGAACCACCTCCAATCGAATCACGCCGTTGCCATATCTAGCCGACAACAATGTGACCGAGATCTCCAACCCGTACCGTACAAAAGTCCCTCGTCCTTCATTGCGCAGTAGCCGAAGCTCTACCCGTCTTCAAGAGAACGAAACGTCGGCGCGTCACGAACAAGAGAGGACGCAGCTCAGCGCCGGATCCAACCAGTCCAAGACATTGTTGCCGTCTTTGTTGTGGTCGCACAACGTTTCTGAGTCAGCCCCCACGACATGCAAAGACGGGAACGGGACCACGGCAATCAGTGACGGCAATCGATATTTGGCGTAGGATTTGCTGTCCTGAGACACATGGTTTTCGGGTCTCTATCCGGCAAATGCTCACAATGCGAAATGCGCCCGAGACACACGAAGGCGCATGGGGGTGATGTTCCATTTATGATGCCACCGCAGAGGTAGTACGCTAGAAAGGGAAAACAATCTGCTAACCAACAAACGTTTAATATGATGTAGGCTGATATCTATTTTCGGTTTACAGCCGTCCACAACATCTTCCTCTCCCTGCGATCCGAGTCTCCTCGGAGGCCGGAGGGTTTACATAAGGACCGTGCAGAAATCAGGGTCCCTTCATGGAGTGACAAGCCCTATGCGCCAGACGAGTCACCGAGGACAGCTCTATCAAACGGACACTCCCGGCTTGGCACAATTCTGCCCGGAATAGAGTCCGGTCCCTCTCAGCACCACACGGCTCCTGTCCGTTGTGGAAGCTATACCGATGTTCCCAAAATTTAAAGCAGCAACCAAGCAACACGTCCATGAGTCGTACCACTCGCGCCGCACAACCCGCCGATCAAAGTTATCAAAACATGGCCAAGCAGTAGAAAGGAACGTCTGGTGCAAGCAGCAGTTCGGGAGACACAAGTTCCCATGCGGTTGTTTGGGAGCACCGTTCCTCGGGAATGAGATCGGACGATCACCAAAGCTTCAAGCAGGAACAAGTGCTGTAAAGTGGTTACTACAAGCCTGGTAACAGTCGAGATTGTTGCAAAAACATGCCACCAACCATTATCGCCGGTAGTGTTTATGTTCGGTTGCTCACCGCCGCTGAATGGTCCGAATTGGAGGCCGGTAAGCACGGCGGTCTCTAGCAAACAAGACACCATGACGGCACTGAGAGGTGATCGGCAGTAGACGTGCTATAAGCCGAGATACACCCATCAATGTGCCCAAGCAACAATTGTAATACTCCATTTCCAATTCATATCTATCACCCATCACGTTTGATCTGCCATGACCTTCAAAGTCATCATCGTGGGTGGCGGGCCTGTTGGCCTCTACATGGCCCACGCCTTTGAGCGAGCCAACATCGACTACATGATACTAGAACAACAAGACACCGTCCTGAACATCTCAGGGCAACTCCTCTTCACTTGGCCCCAAACAGTACGCCTCTTCGACCAGATCGGCCTCCTCGCAGACCTCGAAAAAGTCGCACTAGGCATTCACCACAAGAAGCGTCTCTTCGGCGACAATGGCCAAGTAACCACCACCAGCAACTTCTGGGATGCCATGCAAGACAAGTCAGTCCCCTCCTCTTCCCCCCTACACACTATAGCCCAGTTCTAACATCCTCATTGCCAGCCACGGCTACCCCTTCCTCCCCCTCCTCCGCTCCGAGCTCGTCAAAATCCTCTACAACCACCTCAAAGGCCGGGAATCCAACATCCGCGTCAACTCCCGCGTCACCGACATCCGCCCCCACGCTACCGGCGTGCACGTCCACCTCGCTGACAGCTCCGTCATCCAGGGCTCCATCGTCGTCGGTGCCGACGGCGTGCACTCCCGCACGCGGCAGATCATGGACTCGCTCGCGGCCCAGCACGCCCTCAACCCCGCCCGCTTGGCCAATAAACCCATGGTCTCGACCTTCTACGGCATCTTCGGCAGGGCGTCTAATGTAGATCTGGGTATCGAACCGGAGGTCTTTTTCGAGTCAAGAGGCGGCGGCGGAGAAGGAGGTGCGGTTGTGCAGTGTCTTGCTACGAAAGAAATCGTGCAGTTCGTTACATTGAAGCCGTTGCCCGGTGGTCCAACTGCTGAGCGCTCCCCCCGCTACTCGGAGGAAGAAATGGATGCGTACGCTGCCTCTCTGGCGGACGTTGCGGTCTGTCCTGGTGTCAAGTTCTGCGATGTGTGGGCCAAGGTGGAGAGGAAGTCGACAAGGATGTTGAACCAGGAGGAAGGGTTTCTCGATAATTGGTTCTTTGATCGCATTGTGTTGGTCGGTGATGCGGTGCATAAGAGTACTAGTGTTAATGGGTTGGGGATGACGTGTGGGTTGCATTCGGGGGCTGTGTTGGCTAATGAGTTGCACACCCTTCTTTCCGAGCATGAGAAGGGGGAGAATAAGGAGCCATCGACGGAGGAGTTGGAAGGTGCCTTCAAAAGGTATCAGGAGGATCGAAAGACCGAGGTCAAGCCGATTTGGAATGGGGGCCATGCGATGATTAGGGAGGTGGTGAAGAAGGGGTGGGTGAGCTGGTTCTGGGATCGGTTTGTCCTGCCTTGGTGCGATATGGAGACTTTTGCTAAGGGGTTGTTGGTTTCGGTGTTGCTGGTTAGGCAGGGGCAGATTTTGAGGTTTGTGCCGTTTGAGGGGAGGGGTGGGAGGGTGCCGTGGGCTAGGAAGGTTGTTGTTTAGGTCTCTTGCTTTGGTTTTTGGTCTGTCAGATTGTTGTTGTCGTCGTCTTCGTCCTCATCTGTTGTGGTTCTGTGCTTTTCCTTGTCGTCTTGGGTGTCGTTCGCGATGATAGATTGGACTGTCATTCCTTTACAGTTACGGTTCGAATAAAGCTCATTTAAACAATGAGCATTGCATGACCCTCTGACTAGTGTTTAGTCGTAAAAGTTATGGGCCGTGATTAGCGCCCAAGGTAGAGTTCGCGGAACTGTTCCACATCGTGTCTCTCTGCCTGCTTTGTCAACACTCCCACTTCAACGCCCTTTGGGACAGGCAATACCGAATGCAAACATGTAGGACTCTTCTGGAAGAATTGATGGAAACAAGTACGAGGATTTACTTTCTGTTCACAAAATGCACCCTCAAGAAACCGGAAGTGTCACAATATCCGGTGTTGCCCCTAACCTCAACATCACAGCATCTTCCGCTATCGATGCATAAACATAAGTGTATTCAGAGAGCCGAACATTCAACAAAGCCCGATTAGCTCAGCTGGTTAGAGCGTCGTACTAATATCTTGTTTCCGAGATATCAAGTCAATGCGAAGGTCAACAGTTCAATCCTGTTATTGGGCATGTTTCTTTTTTTTTGCGGTATCCACCCTTGCGGGTGGAGCCTTTCATGTCTCCCCTACCGTCCAGATGAGGACTTTTTTTTGCTGGTTTAAGTTCGTCGCCACGGAATGGGATCAATCAATCTCAATGTGTTTGCTAGGTGTAGTGAGAGAAATGAGGAAGGACTAGGGATGGAGATGATAAGCAATGAGTGGGAGGATGCGATGAACAAAGTGGGAGGAAAAGAAGGACGGACGGAAGAAACACATGATGATAACGGAAAGGATGTCAGGTATCAACAACTTGGGGGGGGGCACAGCCAGAGACAAATGCGAGATTGAAGCACCCGAAATTGACGATGTTGAAGATCACCAACAATTCCCGTGGCAGGTCGTCCAAACGCAGCTCCGCATCAGATGGAAGCAGGTGATCGTTCAAGCACAGATGTACATAAAACACATAAACATCGACCCAACCCAATACGATCACTTTTGAACGATGTGTACAAAATCATTCTTTCCTGCACCAAACATCTGTTCGGGAAGTCAAAGACAAAAAAGGCATGAAAGTGAAATTACATCCACACTGATTGAATTTCGGAAAGCGAATGTGACTGAGCAAAAAGCACCAAAAAGGAAGGAACATATAATAAAGGCAGGGAAAAAAAATACAAAAAGATATTGAGACTCGGATACCGGGAGTCGAACCCGGGGCTGTTGAGAGAGCAGTCACTCCTGAGAAGTGAGAGTCAACGATGTTACCGCTACACCATACCCGATTGAACTGATATGGTCCGATTTGTTGTTGGAAGACGTTCGGGGAGTTGAGGTTATGTAGCGGATGACGAAAACTTTTTTTTCGGTGGTGTGGGGCGGTGGGTGCTTGGTGGTGATGTGGAGACGATCGGGGTTGGGTCCGGGTCCGTGGTTAGGCTCGTCGGGGTCCGGTGTACACTAAGTGGGTGAGGGTTTGGGGATGAACTCGCTGGGTAAGGGCTGGTAGCAGGATGGGAAATCATTGTGAACACGGCATGGGATTGGAGAATGGTTGTCAATGTACGAAAGAGGCAAACGTGGCGAGCGTTGTAGCGGATGAAGAAGTGATTCCGAACAAGAGTTTCCTGGGAACCGCATTCTGGTCTGATGGCGTCCAATAAAAGATTGTCAGAGATTTGAAAACAGATGGTTTGTCTGTCAATGTGGGAAATATGTTGCGATATAAGATGTATGCATAGGTCTATGTAGGATGATATGTCTATGTGTGTGTACAATATTCTAAGAGCAGTAGGAAATGTCTAGCGAGAAAAAGGAAACACCCACTACCAAACAAAAAGCCATCCCCTAGAAGCCAAGTCTATAACAAACAAGCAATCCAAAAGCCAAAGTAAAACTCTAAAACACCCATGAGCTCTGCAGCTCATATGCATCCCCAATTGCTCTTCAAACACCTCACCACCTCAGCGCAAAGTTGAATTCTCGAAGTCCTAAGCTAGCCACTTAAGGATAGCTAGTAGGAAGGGGGTTGTGGAACCCAAAGACGGACGAAGGGTCATACTGCTTCTTGAGCTTCGCAAGACGGGGGAGCTTGTTGCGGCCGTACATCTGCTCGGGAGTCTCGTCGCCGTGGGCGTAGTTGACGTAGACGGTGAGGCCGTTGTAACCCGAGGTCTTGGCGTAGTCGTCGCGGAGCTCGCGGCCCATGGCGTCAGCGACGGTCTCGACTGGGTTGCCGGGGGCGTCCCAGCGCATTTGGATCATGCTGTGGTAGGAAGTGTGTTAGTGAGTGATCAAAGTTAAGGGGAATGGGGTGAAGGCGACTTACACATAGGTGGTAGCGTCTCTCCAGGGGTAGGCAGTCTCAGAGTCAGGAACGGCGACGACGGCTTGGTTGGGCCAGGTCTCGAGGACGACGACGGAGGGACGGGCGGCGGGCTGCTCGTTCCAGAACTTGGCGAGCTTGTTGAAGGTCTTGACCCAGGTGTTGGCGTCGTGGCGGCGGAGGTTGACACCGTAAACGTCGTAGACCTGAGAGTTGGCGCAGACCTCCTTGTCCAAGCCCAGGGTGGTGTCGGTGCTCATCTTCTTCCAAGGGATGGCCTTGATGTCCTTGTACCAGGGGTTCAGACGGAGGAGCGGCTGCATCCACCTGCGGGCCTCGGCCTCGGAGCCGCCGGCGTAGGTGCTGCTGATGATAATGGTGGGCTTCTCGGTGGTCTGGTTGTAGGACATGATGGTCTCGACGGTCAGGCCGGGAGGGAGGTACATGTTGGCGATGGTGTTGAAGAGAGTGACGTTCTTCTCGGGCTCGTAGATGAGATCGAAGCTGATGATGTCACCCATGGACTTGTGCATCTTGTAGGTGGCCTGGGTAATGATACCGAAGTTGGCACCGGCACCGCGGATACCCCAGAAGAGTTCAGGGTTCTTGGTCTTAGAGGCCTCGACAATGTCGCCGTTGGCAGTGACCATGCGGACGGACTCGAGAGCGTCAATGACTAGACCGTGAACACCGTCGAGACGGCCAATTCCGGCGCCAATGGTGGCGCCGATCATGCCAACGCAGCTGCAGGTACCAGTCTGGACCTGGAAGCCAGCATCGGAAACAACCGGGAAGACATCGGCGAAGATGACACCGGGGCCGATGGTTACGGTTTCACGTTGCTTGTCAATCTTGACATCCTTGAAGTGGCTGAGGTCAATGGCCAGACCCTCCTGACATTTGCCAAGGGTAGTACCATAGCCGTGGCGACCACCGGTAGCAAGGAAGGGGATGTTGTGCTCCTTAGCCATCTTAACCAAGGACACAATATCAGCCTCGGTGGTGGGCGTGATAGCGGCCTGATACGAGGGCGGGCGGTAGACATCCCAACGCTCGGTGACGCTGAAAAAGTCTCCCGAACCCGGAAAGTGCACCTTGGTGGTGTTGGACAGAATCGGGGTAGTGTCATCGAGAATGGTTCTCATGTCCGCATTCTGGCGGCGGTAGGCGTTGGTCGCAGGAGAGGCATTGATACCCCCGGCAAGAAGGGCCGAGGTGAAGAGGAGGGAGGAAGACAAATGCATCTTGAAGTCCTTGGCAGACTTGTCGAAAAAGGCTGGTCAAGATTGTTAGGCGGTTGGTTGCTGGAAAGGGGCAGATGAGGTTTTGAAGTTTGGTATTTGAGTGTTGAAGTGATGAGTGAATGTTGAGATGATGATGTGAGTGATGATGAGAATTGTCGTCGAGAACGAGAGAAACGAGTCTTCCTTTATACATTGAGATCACCATTGTTTCCTTCGTCTTTTACACCCATGCTGAGTAAATGATGAGGGCATCACGGCATAACCGAGCATCTGAGCAGAGGTGTATCCTCTCCTGGCCGCATAAGGTGATTCTTCAACATGAATCATAATGTCAATGCTGTTGAAGCTATCACCGACAACCCTTGTATGTCTGTGAGGCATATGCCATTCTGAGGTGGTTAACCTGCTTGAGGTAAACTCCATGATGATGTCGTATGCTGTTCAACGCAGGTACGAGGCACCGAGTGGTTCCATGACTGAGTGTCCATTAGCCCATAGTCTCAAACCATGATGAGGTTGACAGTGTAACGGGTCACGAGCCCCAAGTATGGATATGGTGATGCTACCCAAACCGAAACTCCCTTGACCCATTGTGTAGAGAGGCACAGATAGCTTGCGGGTGAGGCTCTCAACTTCTCGGCCTAATTCTGAATGGAGCAGATGGGAGCTGACACTCGACAAGAGAGGACAGCCTCAATGCAGGAACAAGTCGCTTGCAGGTATCACAACCTGAACGCAATCGCCAGTGAGAATGGTTTGATGGGCATTGGCTTTCTTGGTAGCGTAGATCTCATGGGTGAGAAGGTTGTCTGAATGAGAAAGCATCCAAAAAACTTCTATCCCTCCCCATTTCTCCATGGTTTCCGGTCAGCGTGGAAACGTAATAGAAAAGCTGAAGGCATCAAACCTACTGACTTTTCTCCTAATCTGGCTGAGAGTAAACAAAGGTACGCTCTGCCTCAAAATCACGGCCGTACTTTTGGGTTGAACTGTTTGCGGGTCGATGGTGAATCATGTCGAACGTGACGGGTGAGTGTCATCTGGGGTTTAAGGTGGCCAATGGGTGGATAGTTGGAGGAGCATTAAGGTTGACGCCTCACTGCACCGTCCAATATCAGGATGGTGTCAAGCCAAACCGGGTCTTCGGGTCATCTCTGGTGTGGAAGATTCGGAACTGCACTCTTGTCACCTTGGCAGGGCAGAGCGACAGAAACAGGTCGTACGGTTTAGTCGCAGTGCAGCGTTCCTGACATTGACAACAAACCATATCCCGAGCTTGTGTCGATGTCCATGATTGGTATTATGCCAGATGGAGTTAACATCCCCGGATCAACTGGGTTTGGATCTCTGCCACGTGCGACAGGACACACTGTTATCGTCGACGCCTCTTGTTGCATCGCGGCTTGGGAATCGTTCCAACCTATCGGTGACCAGGAAGTTTTGATGACTCGTCTCGCTTGTCGCGTTTGTCCGTAGCTGTGCCCGTTTGTGGCATGCCTGGATCGTGGACTTTACCAGACAGAGGAAAAGGTGTTGTGTCGTCGAACGAGTTGCGGCGGCACAGCTCAGGGCACAGCTGGCCAGGCTGCTGCCAGTGTAACCCAATACAACCACTATCGATAAGCCCTGAAGCCCCGCCATCTCAGCTCCCTATCGGCCGCCATCAGCTGTCAAGGACCCCACTAGCCCTGTCTTGACTGTGTAACGTGCCCAGTTCAGCCCTGACACTTAACATTGACATCACTCTTCAACTTCACCAGAGTTGATATGAGCATCGGCTACATACGTTCTTGAAAAGAAGCGACTCTGTTTATGCCTCAGCAGACGAGACGGCGGCCAGGTAGCTCGGCATGATTCATCAGGATTCATTCTTTCACAGCTCGACCAGCACTTTCCGTTTCTGTTCTGCAGACAACATCAAAATATTCTCGTCCGTATCAAGAGATCGTGAAGAGATACGCATGGTGGAGTGGCGTCAAAGCTATCCTGTCATCTGAACAGAATCTGTCAACACCCGAGGATGCGGTTGGTTAACGCCATGGAGTTGACACCTGCAGAGATGCTCCTCCTCCAGACACTCGAAGACGGCGAGGGAAATTGGGTGGTTTGGATGGGAATATCATGATCCTGGCTGAAAGTTCGTCGTCTTGAATCATGATGATTTTGAAAGACTAAAGGCAGGTCTGATAGTAAATATGATCTCCTCTTCACGCAGTTGAGAATCCATATAAACCGTCAAAGGTGTCACGGTTAAGGGATTCTGTTCGACATCAACTCATCACCATCTTATCACAAGCCAGCCTGACACAGCAGTCAAAATGACTCGTTTGCACCGCTTCGCTGTATCCTCAGCACTTCTTTTGCAATCCCTCGCTTGTGCTTCCCCAGATCCATGCCTCAACGGACTTTGTCACTTCACCCGCAACAAGTTGGCAAGTAGGACAGTTGCCAGTGAGCTGGGTCCCCAGCTTTCAGCAAATTGCAATGTTTACGGCCCCGATGATACGCAATTCGGTAATTGCACCGCTCGATATGACCCCTTCTTCACTCCAAAGATTCAGATGGTGGTCCAGCCTGCCACGGAGGACGACGTCCCCAAGATTGTACATCCCCAGCCCTTTTGTCACTCGTAACAAGGGCTCGGCTGACTCCAACCAGGTTCAATATGCCAACGCCAATGGCATCCCCTTCCTTGCAATGGCTCGGAGACACGGCATGACAAGCACGTTGTCAGAGTTTGACGGTATGCAGATCGATATGTCCCTCCTTGACAAGATTGAGATCCAGCCAGACGGAAAGAGCGTCGTCCTCGGCGGCGGCGTGTTTGCCAAGAACATTATGGAAAAGTTGTGGAATGCTGGTTATGTTACCTGTAAGTCTTTCTGGCTATATTCTCTATTCCATATACTAAAACCAAGTCTCAGCTTCCGGAAGCACATCCTGTGTTGGCCTCCTCGGACCAGCTCTCGGCGGTGGCCGCGGCCGTCTTGAAGGCTTCTACGGCGTCGTCAGCGACAGTTTCCTCAAGCTTAACGTCGTTCTCGCCAACGGTACCGCCATCACCGTCTCCGAAACCGAGCACCCAGATCTCTTCTGGGCCATGAAAGGCGCCGGCCACAACTTCGGCGTCGTCACCAGCCTCGAGATGAAGATCTACCCCCGCGGCGTCGACACATGGTACTACAAGACCTACATTTGGACAGAAGACAAATTGGAGAGGGTCTTTGAAGCATCAAACAACTTCCACAACGACGGTAACCACGGCGGCCATCACCTCAAAGAAATGGCCTTCAACATGGGCAGCTACACCATCATCCCCAGCATCAGCGAGACCGAAGGCGTCATCTTTTGGTCTTTTGTCTACCGCGGCTCCAAGGAAGAAGCGCAGCCGTACCTGGATGCTTTTGACGCCATCGAGGCGGTCTCCACCGAAGACGGTAATGTCCCTTACCCCGAGATCCCCGGCGTGTCTGGCACCGGCATGAACAGCGCGCTGTGTGACTACGGCTTGAACCACGTCCACTACCCTGCAGGCTTGAAGGTCTGGAACGTCACTACCCAGCGCCAGATCTACGACTTGTACAACGAGAAGATTCGGCAGTATCCCGAGTTCCAGCGGACGACGGTCAACATGGAGGATTACTCTCACGAGGGTGTCAACGCTATTGACCCTGACACTTCGGCTTATCCGTGGCGCGATAGGGGTCTTCTCAGGTACGTTCTCCCTTCCCCTTCCTCCTCTCCGCCTTTCATCACTAACACAAAACCCAAAGCTTCATCGCCGTAACCTACGATCCCAACCCCGCTCTCGACGAAGCCGCCATCGCATGGGCCCAAGAGACCCGCGATCTCTGGAATGCCGGTGCCCCCGATCTTCTTCCAAGCACCTACGTCAACTACGCCCATGGCGATGAGTCGGCCGAGTCTATGTACGGTTACGAGCCCTGGAGGCTGGAGAAGCTCCGGGGATTGAAGGCTCAGTATGATCCGGATAACCTGTTCAGCTACTACAACCCTATTATCCCGAACCAGAACCCTAGGTCTACGCATGAGTCGAACTTTCAGGGTCGTCAGATTGGGGCTAAATCGAGGAGCCGTGGGCAGTAGAATGGATACGGGATGTCATGGATAATGGATTTTGGTGACTAGGATCTAGATGTGGAGATGCAGCTGCTCTTGAATGTTTTCTTTTGTCTTTCCTAATTATGGACGATAGAGATACTAGATATAGGCGTTTTGATATTTGGCTTCCAGTGCCTCGAATAGAGTTATTGTTTGAAACACAAAGAGCCTTACCACACGAAGAATTTACCACATACACAAATCCCTGACTCCTGTCCACCGAGGGTGTGGTGATCATCCCGCCCCCAACCAGCGGGCAGATCTTCAGATGGTGGGAGCGAGCGGATGGCAACCCTCCACGCTTGACCGTTCTGCTGGGATATGTTATGAACCATAACCTGCACCACATAAGAGCGCTATTGTTCCTTCTTGATTTTTCATGTACTTGTAGTGAGCAGATCATAATATTTTGTGGTTGATGTGGTGTTGTCGATTCGAGGATGTTGCAGACATTTCTCAGAGTCCAGCGGGAACGTTGTTCAGCTACAGGGTGTTCTTTCTGTTAGGTGATCCAAGGCTTGGCTTTGGTATTAGCGAATTACAGATTCTCACTAACACTAATACGCTGGTCTCTCTTTCCGTAAAGATCATGGCGCCGATGCTCGACCCCACCACCATGCCCCACCAGTAACGTCAAACGACCTCGCCGACTCGGCTCGTAGGCGTATCACACCATTCTTTCCGTCCTCAACCCCTTCCATCAACATCAACAGTGATCGTAAACCTCAAACCAGATCATCAGACTGCGAAACGGACCTTTGCGAAGCAATCCAATACTACCCCATTACTGAGAGCCCAACACGCAAGCCCAATCTTCAAGACATGTCACTCACACCGACACCCCAACTCTGCTTGGAGGCTGGGTTAGATATCACAAAGCGACGTCGCACACACAAGATCCCCGCATCAACCATGCATCACCACACAACACCGAGAGCATTTGCCAATTCGGTCTATCCGATCATGATACCTTCTAGAAACTTGACGCACAATCGTTCGATTACTACCCACTAATACAACACCCGCTATTGATGATTAGTGTTCGGGGAGGCAGCATAGCTGTCATGGCATGGCTGGACAGGGCACCATAACACATCGGATGGAATGAGGCTCATGTCCTTATCGATAAGACCGTACGGAAAGGGAAGGCGGGAACGAGTGGCAGTTCTGACTTATATGTCCAGAACCGTGATGCCCTCGTTTGACAGCTTCTTTTTCCTCCTTACACTTAATATTACTTTGATTTGTGGCTTCTAGCCTNAGGGAAGGCGGGAACGAGTGGCAGTTCTGACTTATATGTCCAGAACCGTGATGCCCTCGTTTGACAGCTTCTTTTTCCTCCTTACACTTAATATTACTTTGATTTGTGGCTTCTAGCCTTGTAGTTTATCTCTCGTAGGATCACGCTTTTACAATAGCTGCCTTCCCTTCCCCGGGCGATGAAAGGCTGGATCCTAGGTTGTGGCCCGTGTAGATGCTAGATAATGGGTTGCACCGTAGCTGAAATAAAAAGTAGGGAGAAACCTTTGCTTTGAAATCGATATACAAATAGAAGTGCAAATGGAGGTATAAATTGGAAGTTGCAAAATGTACTAATAGAAATGGAAGTTAATATGTTAGGTCTAATAAGTCTTTTGCGGGAGAAAAGTACAGTTTCGGGCCGTGCGTTATGAGTTTAATAGTGTACGTAGGGCTTTTGTATGGGGAACGCCCGCAATAAGCACTAACACACTAACCGCACGTTTTAGCGGCCCAGCTCGTGTAAGCATAGAGATACCGTTGCTTTTGCACATGGACGGGACCTACATACGAAGGCTCCTGTTGTTCTGCAGAGCTTCGCGATCATGATGCTAGATGTCGGAGCTGAGTCTGCACTGTGGCATATTCCATCGAGCGATCGAGCTGAGGATATTGCTCACTTCTTGGGTGTTCTTCCCTCCCGCTCTTGGCTCGCCCTTGGCCGCCCTTGGCGAAGCTTGTTTTTGCTTGTGGAAAAGCTTGATTGTGGTTCTTTTAATGGGATGCCCAAGAGTTGAGAAGATGTAGTGTTAGGCAGTTGTCGTTGCCATCTTGACCATTGAGGGCGTGGAAGCCTAGAGGTATGTTGCGCAGAGAGTGTTTTCATATCTCGAGTCCAGATTCTATTTGTTTGACATTCCACAGCATCTTACCTGACTTTCCTAGTTTAGCCCCGCAAGTTTTCTGATTTCCGGTCTCTGAGCGTACACTGACGGGGTCTCGGAGTCTCCGAGCTTCCAACTTAGTTCCATGGATCTCGGCACTGATTATACGCCTTTCCCTTTAAAGTTTGAAATCTTGTTACTTCTTCATGCACCAAAGGAATGGCATGATCACCTTTATTCAGCTGATGCCATCTTGATCACCTCACCTCACTTAAAGCTGAGTAGGACTCTTAGCAGAAAGCGAGCTATAGAAGCGATCAAACCCAGTCACTGCCAGTGCTAGATCTGGTGTTGATCGACGACACCGGCGGGGTTTACTATGTATACATATGCATGGAATTTTGTTCCTCGCAATCCAAACCCTGTTTGTCAAATGTCAATACGTGATTCGGATCACGCACCCTTTCTGCACTCAACGATTTCTAATCCACATTCTATCTATATCTGAACCTTGACTAACTTGCCTAAGTTGACTAATGTAATGAAACTTATTCTCCGGCTGACAGTTAGCGGCCGCTCTCAAGTCTCTCCGAGAGAAAAAATCCGTGTTTAATAGCCTATTCCCAGCTAATCCCGTCCCGCTTCCAAGTAAAATGCGCCCTTCAAAACTCCACAGTGACAGAGGTAACAAGATCCAGGCTTGGGTTGTAGGCCGAGCAAAACACCATCGGCATCGACAGATGCATGATGATAACAGTCTAAGACTACACCTCGAGATGATGTTGACGGCCAATTCTCTCCACCATGGCGCTGTGAGACGTGGGTATTTGAGGCTTGACTACTCCCCAAGTAATCTCGGTTTGTGTCTCCTTTTTCCATCGATCTCTCTACGCTTAAACCACCCCGAACAAGAAAAATTATTTTGAAAAGCCTTAATATGTTTCCCGTCAAAGTGGGTACCTTCGTGGCAGCCATAGCCCTATTCCCTTCTGTCTTCGCAGAACTTATCCCCGAACCTCCACAAGCACTTGCCTTCCATGGCTCAGACTGGCCAGACTTTGATGCCCACGTTAGACGTTGGTCGAGCTACTCAGCCCCCAAGTTCACGGGTGTGTTTAAGCCGAAGACCGAGAACGAGTTATCTCAAGGTGTATGTGCTTTCCTGTTCCTCCTTTGACCTTCCCCAGGCTAACATGCCAGCAGATTGCCTACCTGGCCAAAACAAAGCAGAGATTCCTAGCCACCAAGGCGGGCGGTCATGGAAACAGCCCTACCCTGGGCACGACCTATGATGAGGTTGTCCAAGTCAACATGGAAAACTTTCGGCATGTCATCTTTGGCAAGGAAGGTGAGGAGGTGACAGTGACTGTGGGAGGTGGAGCGAGAATGCAGGATATCATCCCTCGGTTGCACGCTGAGGGTAGAGAAATGAGTGAGTCTGGCCGTCTTGTCTCTTCTCTTCGTTCCATTGCTAACAACCCATTGAAGCCGTCGGCTCCTTCCCATGCGTCGGCACCCACGGTGTCCTACTCGGCGGCGGCATGGGTCGTCTCATGGGCAAGCACGGCCTCATGATCGACTCGCTCCTTCGCATTAAAGTCGCGCTCTGGAATGGCACCATCGTCGAAGCATCCGAGACCTCTCACCCCAATCTATTCTGGGGCATGCGCGGTGCCGGCCATAACTTCGGCGTCGCCGTCGAGTCCACCTTCAAGACCTATCCCGACGAGGGCGGCATGCACTACAACGCCGACATGGTGTTCACCGACGACTCCATCGACGGCGTCCTGCAAACCACCAAAGAAGTAATCGAAGCCGGCCTCGACCCCTCCGTCTTCCTCATCCTCGGCTACCTCTTCGACTCCACCGCCATGAAACCCGTCCTCTTCATCAACATCGTCTCCGCACACGACATCCAAGCCGGCAAATCCGTCTCTGCCAAATTCGCCTCTTCAGAGAATATCACCCGCACCCACTTCAACGAAACCCTCATCACCTTCGCCGATCTCGGCTCCGGCGCCGCCCTCCCCGGCGTGTGCGCCAACTCCCTCTCTCAAGACCTCTACACCGCCTCATCCCCCTCCCTCTTCTCCTCGGCCGCCATGAAAGCCGTCTACGCTTCCTATTCCTCTTTCATCGCTGCCCACCCGGCCGCCAACCGCTCCATCCTCCTCTTCGAAGCCGCTTCCCCGCAAGTCATTGCCTCCGTGCCTGACGAGTCCACCGCTTACCCGCATAGAGGAAAAATGATTACCAACGCCATCATTCAAGTTACTTGGGGCGATGAGTCCCTAAATGAAGTAGCGGATGCGTGGGGAAGAGAGACAAGAGATTTGTTGGCGAAGCCGGAGAATAGTGGGTATGAGCGGTTATATGCGTATATTAACTATGCAAATCGGGATGAGCCGCTGCAGGCGCTGTTTGGGTATGAGGAGTGGAGGTGGGAGAGGCTGACGGCGTTAAAGAGGGAGTATGATCCTGAGGGGTACTTTGATGGGTATCATGGGATTCCGAGGGCGGTGGAGGGGTGGTATGGCAAGGAGGCGGGAGCGGGAAATGGGCAGAAGCCCCTCACTACGCCTCATGAGGAGCTGTGATGTGGGCTTGGTGTGGGTGAGCAGGTGCGGGTGGTGAAACCTGGGGAGACTTACTGGCTCGGTAGCATAGCTTAGACGTCAAAGTAGTTACCTCTAGGGAGATTTGTTTTGAGAGATCTCATCGTCCTATTTGTGAAGCCAATCGGCGTGGTGCCGTGCCGTGCCTCCGAAAGTCGAACCAGAGCTGTGCCACCACCTCGCTTGGGTGCGCATAAACCCTCCGTACCAACCATTCATTACCGAGAAACGGCGGGTTTATATTGCATCGAACAAAGGAAGGAGGAGTTGTGCAATAAACATCGGGGAGGGAAGTAGTCGCACTATCCCGTTTCTTAGGTTATCCAGAACAAAAAGTGTCAGCAGTTGTTCCTTCCCCAGACTGGCGGTCGGAAGGTATCTAAGGAGCGATGGAGAGCAAATGGGAAAGAGCGACAGTATCAATGATCTTCAACCCCTCCTGTTGAATCGTAGATCATGCCAATGTTACAGAACGATCCAAAGTCGAAAACAAAGTATTGCACCTGCCTTCCCATGTGGTGCGAGCAAATGATTATGTGTGCATGCGGCAGGTGGTTGTACTTTCCCAACAACTTGAGGGACTTTGGTCGAGCGGTGTGGTGCGCTGGTCTGGCCAGCCAGTGGTGTACACGTTCCGCGTCGTTGCGCACAGGGATATTGATATCTGGGGAGTGCCCTGTAGTATCTTGTCAAGCCCCTATACTACAGTGGCTGTAGCTGGTTCCTGCCCGCTGGAACCGCTACCGACCTCGGAAAGCTCAGACCCAGCCGCTGTAAC
The DNA here is from genome assembly GCA_009805295.1 of Neurospora sp. FGSC 6877. Lineage (NCBI taxonomy): Eukaryota > Fungi > Ascomycota > Sordariomycetes > Sordariales > Sordariaceae > Neurospora > Neurospora sp. FGSC 6877. The sequence continues at coordinate 34,844 of RAON01000261.1, forward strand.
GACCGGAAAGTTCCCCGGTTCGAACCCGGGCTCGAGCTGTCCCTTCTTTTTTTTGCTTCTTTTTAATTTGTATTCAACGTGTGCTGGAAGGTGCGAGGGGGCGAGGAAACAAAGCCAAAAGGGCAGGAACCATCATGGTGAGGAACCTTTTAACTCTTGGGATGCCCATACAAAGCAAACAAGGGATACCTGGTAAAGACGAAGCAGACTGAATTGAGTACCTAAGGTCTAATCCCACACTCCTACTGTTGGCTTTCTCGTGTATTGTTATGCGTCATTGTAATTTCCTGAACAAGTGATGAAAGGTCGTGACGAAGAAACCTGTTGAGTCTATGTATGGTAAGGTAGCCAAGGAAGAAACCAGACACCACTTAGGTGTCAATAGGAACAGCATCAGGGTACCTCCTCCCAGCAATCTCAAACTTCTTCAACGTCTCATCAATCTTCTCCAAATCCTCGCTAGTCAACTCAATATCCACATTATTCTCCTTCACCCTTTCCGCAGTAGTCGCACCAGGGATCGGGATAACCGTCGGGTAACCGGGCTTCTTGCTCAGCGACTTGACCCAGTTGATCGCCAACTGCGCGGGTGTGAACCCCTTCTTCTTGGCCAAATCGTTCAGCTCGCTAACCAGCTGAATGTTTAAGTGGAAGTTCTCCGGGTAGAACCGAGGGTAATGCCTGCGGAAGTCGTCCGCGGGCAGATCATCAAGCGTCTTGATCTGGCCGGTTAGCATGCCCTGGCCGATGGGCGAGTAAGCAATCAACGGGATGCCAAACTCCGCGCAAGCCTCAGCCACGCCGTTCTCAAGCGTGTGCGTCGCCCAAAGGGAGATCTCAACCTCCACCGCAGCGATCTTGGTGATCTTGACCGCCTTGCGAATCGTCGCGGCCGAAACCTCAGAGAGACCAATGCCGCCGATGACGCCCTTGCTGACGTACTCCTCCTCGAGGTACTTGAGCGTCTCCTCGAGCGGCACCTTGGGGTCGATGCGAGCAGGCTCGAAGATGTCGATCTTGTGGGTGCCGTCCAGGTCGGCGAGACAGGCGTCGATGGAGCGCTTAAGTCCCGCGGGTGAGCAGTCGGGGATCATCTGCGGGAAGAGGAAGGCGCCCTTGACGGAGAGGACGACCTTCTCGGCGTCTTCGGGGTACTGCTTGAAGTAGGCGGCCAGAAGCTTTTGGGTGTTCCAGTCGGGCGAGCCGTAGAATTCACCGGCGTTCCAGAAGTTCGCGCCGGACTCAAGGGCGGCGCGCATGGCCTTGAAGGCTTGCTCTTGAGGGGTGGGAGGGTTCTTGGTGCAGAAGCCTGGGGGTGTGTTAGTTTGACTTGATTCTCTTGGCAGGGACTGTAGGAATCGGGTCACGCACCCATGAGGCCGTAGCCAGTGGGACCAACTTGCTTTCCGACGAGCTGAGGCATGGTTGCGATGTTGGTTGTTTGTGAGGACACTAATGCTCCTGAGAATGAAGGTGTGTTTTGAGGTGGATATGAGGTGAGGTGATGGAGTCGAGTGAAGTCTTGTGATACTGATGTTGATGATGAGTGAGATGAGGATGGGGATAAGAAGTCCTTGTGTCTCTTGGGGTGGCCTGATTTATATCTGCGGCGTGGAGGACTTGTGCTCCCGAGATCCGAGAGATCAGGGTGGGCGGAACTTTGCAAACCCAGTATCAGACTAGATACCGGATTCGGGTGTGTGAGGTTTGGTCTCTATTGCAGCATAGGATTCCTCATGTGCTCCTGGCGGATTCGCCGGCATGCAGGCCTCAAAAGAAGCGGAAGGGACCACTTGGTCCATGGCGGCTGGAGATAACGTATGTTCAGTCCACAGTTTTAAGTCTGTTGGTTACCAATCTCTCGGGATGGAGAAACAAACAAAAAAGCTTGATAATCGTTGAAATGTTCCAGTTGGAAGAAGCTTTGCCACGGATGTGGAATATCGTCAGGTCAGTCGTCTGGTATCGCTGTGCTGCTTTCGTTCTGGGAGCCCATTGAGAGCATTGTCCTAATCGGGAAAGTGTTCTGTGATTGGTCAAGTTCTTCGTTCGTTATGTAATGCAGAGAGACAGAGCGAACGGAGTGACAGTCGCGCCACTGACGGCCGCTCCGAGCGACTGTTGGTCTTGACTGTCACCTTACCCTCGCTTACCTAACCATCCTCGCAGCCTTGAAGGGCTGATCCAATCCTGCGGATGCCACCAGCGGTGAATTGCTCGTGCCTGGTCGGAATGTTCAGTGTCCGGGAGCGCGCGGGATCTCGTCGTCGTCAGAACTCTGATGGAGGGACAGGGGTCGATGTAGATCATACTTGATTGGCAGATTGCGATTTAAGGTGTGAAGTGTGGAACTTTTGCTGTGGGGCTGCCTAACGCATCCCTAAATGCTGTGGAGTTAAGTGAATACCCAAGCGCTTAAGTGCATATCTCTACCGAGCATTCATCAATCAGGAGGATGAGGTGATTCAAAGACAGCCATAGCGTCGTGCCGCTCTGTGCCATTGGCCAAAGTCACACGTTCATCTCACGTTTCTCATGTCCGGCACTTGTTAACGGTAGATTTGTCATTTCCCATGGCTGAAAGCATGCAAAAGGTCCTCGCACCAGCCCAAGGCTGAAGCGAAGCCACAAGTCCCTACCACAGTGTTCTGTCCGCTTCTTGGTACCCGGTTGGGAGGACTCTCCTTTGTCTGAACTGGCGATTCTCTCACCAAGACATATCGGTTTCCTTTCCGACGAGGCCGGGGGATCATCGTTCTGTCTGCACATTTACATATTCTGGAATCCATACACTCGCATACATTACACCCTCTTCTGCGCGCCATCGATGTAACGGACTGCAAAATCCCCTTATCATTCTGATTCATCCTACTCCTCCGACCTCCCCTTCCTTCTTCTGAATCCTACGATTCCCGTCTGATACTGGCAATCCTGATCGTTGAGCAAACCTGCAGACGCAATCAATCACTCCCAACACAAAACACTCACGATGGGCAAAGGGTTCCAGTTCATAGACTCGACCAAGACCGATAGGGTCACGAGGAGACTGGTTCGAAGTCATGCCATGAAGGGGAAGAATGTCGGCAAGGTGCTTCACCGTCGATCAAGGCTTGAGTTAGATCTACATACACCCCGGCCGTCCAAGAAAGCATGCACATCCACTGCGCGTAACCTTCTCCCCCAGCAGGGACAGCAGCCCACCAGCGCCAACACCAGCACCAGCAGGCCGAGTAGCACCAAGAGTAGGAGCAAGAGTCCAGAAGAAACCCCTAGTCCCAGTGACGGCTCAAGCTCCACGGGGAGCAGCAGCTACATCACCACTCCAGCTTCGAGCGTCACAGATCTTACCAACAGCGACTTCCTCTTCTTCGATGATCTGGACAACCTTGATTGGTTGGTCGACGTCGAGAACCATGATATCGATGGTTACATCGCGGATACACTCGCTGCTCCAGTGGACACCTCAATCCAAGGGCAGCAAGTACAACAGTCGCTTATTCTCGAAACACACACCCAAAAAGCTCTCAACACAACACTGGGAGCACGAGACAGCCTATTCGCCCTTGCCTTCCCCGTTCAGGCAACTCCACAGAGTCAATATGTCATCAGCCAATGTGAGTCCTGTTAGTGCACCCCTTCACTACCTCCCACACTTACTAACACTTACGCCTACCTAGTCTTTGGCATCGTCATCGATGCACTATACCCTCCCCAACTAGTCCGAGGTGCTGCAAAGGCATACGACTATTGGATCAGTACTCTCTTCCAGGACAGGACTTGTAAGTCGAGCCTCTCATTACCCCTACCAATCATCACCCTTTCCCTTCCAATAACAGGCAAGAGTGAGAAAAACCTAAACTGACTGTTCCTACCGCTAGCATTCCATTGTGCCATCGCCCTAATGGCTGCCCTCAGTGACTTTTTCTTCGGCGATCAAGCCCTAACACCAGACGCCATCTACCATCTCAGCCAGGCCATCCACATGGTCAATCGGACTCTGGAGACCAACGGCGCCTTGTCGGACTCCAACCTCGCCGTCGTCAACTTTCTTGTCATCCAAGAGTTGCTAAGAGACTCATTGAAGTCCAAGGCTGAAGTCCACTTAAAGGGTCTCCAGAGAATGCTAGAGCTACGTGGTGGGTTGAACTCGCTGGGGGAGGACAATCCGTTGGGTATCAAAATAAGCAAGTAAGTCGCCGGCCTGGCATGAATCCTTTGATCCTCTCATCCTCCATCCTCCCTCAAATCCTTCGTCATGTATTACCACCCCCGAACCAACAAGACCACTAACATCTCCTCTCCCGCCTTACAGAACAGCAGTAGACTATGCCCTCCACCGCGGCACCCCCATCCCCGCCCCCTTCTACCGGGACCGCATGTCTTCCATCCGCGCCCGTCTGCTTTCAGAAGGCTTCATCCTTTCTTCTCCTCCCTCCCCACTCTTCTCCTTTTCCTCTCCCCTCTCGCCATCATCATCATTATCATCCCTCGGTGGCCTCGGCAGCGTCCAACAACAAATCCAAATCCACCCCTTCCTCTCGCAAATCCTCTCCGACGTCCTGTCCATCACCACCCTCCTCAACTCCCCCTTCCTCAACTTCCGTTTCGACCCACACACCCTCCAAGAATTTCTCGTGTCGGTTGGGTGTAGGTTGATTCGCTTTCGGCCACTGTCTTACTACCAAAACCAAAACCCCCAACGAGGGAAACGACGACCACCACCACCACCAACAAAACAGAGCAGGATAGAATCAGCCATCCACCTAGGTCTCATCGCCCTGACAACCACTCTGTTCCTACAATTTGGCCGGCGCCGCTTCTTACGGTACGAACTTGTCAAGGACTGTATGACGAACTTGATCAACGAGTGGGACTTTCATTCCCTTGCTTTAGGGTCAGGGTCAATGACAGGGACAGGGACAGAAAGCAGTGACATAGAAAACCAAACCCTCCTCTGGCTCCTCCATATAGGCGGGATTTCCGTGCTAGCAGGACCGGAAGAACAAAAGTGGTTGGCGCCCAAGTTGCAGGAGTTGGCGTGGGGGGTGATGGGGATTTTGGAGTGGGATGGGGCACTAGCGGTACAAGGAGGGACGCAAGGGAATGGTGGGGTCAAGGAGTGTTTGTTAAGGTTCCCTTGGGTGGATTTGTTGCATAGTGAGCCGGGGAGGGCGATGTGGGATTCTTTGGGGGTTATGGGGATGGGGATTGTTTGAGGGGGGTTTTTGTCGAGATGAGGTTTTGTTTTGGTTCTTTGTTGAGGGGAGGTTGAGGTTTAGAGGAACAAACGTGTTGGAGGATACCTAGATGGCGTTGGTGTTGACGTTGGTGCCTGCTTGTGCCGGGTTGTTGAATGTGGACTCATTTGTAAAGGTTTAACCGGTTGATCTACCTGTTTCTGAGTAGCGAGATATCGAGTGGTGTGGTGTTATATAGATGAAAGACATAGACGTTTGTTGTTACATGAGGTTTAACAGGGTTTTCTTGGTGCTGGGTTCTGCGTATATGATATATCCATACTGTAGCAAGGTCTCTAGGTAGTAGAGGCAAGTATTAGATGGTGTTGTTCTCGTTATGTTCCAACAATAAGTACGTGCTTTTGCTGACTGACGGTCATGACTTGATGAATGACGTTTGTTCTGTGAATATGATGTGCATATAAAAGGAAGGAAGGAGGAGGGGATCAAAGAACCGAAGGACATGCTCCTCGAGGGAAAGTGAATGACTGTGTTGACATGGCGTCCTTAACCGTGGGTATGTGATTTGGTCTCTAGCACACAACTACCCACTCTCCCAGCTCATACCCACGGTGATATTCTCATACGTTTGGTGCGTCACTGGACATGTGATATGGGAGATCCTCAGTGGGTTAAATCTTATTGATGATGTTGAGCTAGCGGTTGTGTCTGTAGAACGGGTTATATGCTAAGGGAAAACCTACCCGCACACTACGAGTTCCTATACATACCCTATAAATTTTGTAATCTTTTATAACATCACCACCACGACTATATTAGTGCCCAAAACCTTATATCCCGAAGAAGGTAGCGCAAATCCCATATACCAAAGAGGTTTTCTTTTGAAAATACTTATTCCCATCCTATTATCAGCGAGTTCCTTCTTAATTGCATTCATAGTGCCATCCTTTACAATTGGCTCTTAAAGACTGTATTTGAAGGCTATCTAAAGAAGATTGAGGCTCGAGATAGGACGGTATAGCCTGAACGCTCTCCTGGATACCTCTACCTGGAAAATATAGCCTGAATTAAGTGGAAACTCCGCGAGGCTGTGGGAGATAGGGTACGTGTAGGAAAGCGTGGGGTGCGGGCAGGTTTTCCCCATGCTAATTGGAAGAGTAACTGTAGTCCAAAAGAAGAGGACTTGTCTCAACTGTGTCTATACCCAAAAGTTCCCAGGTGATTGTCCGCCACCACCATTTTGCCATTCCCTCAACTCTTGCCGTCGCCGCAGTGATGGGCTTCAAGCCGTATCTCCCATAACGATCATAAAAGGCTGCTCACTGTTGTTCATGCAGTGTTTGTCGCGTATGTGCGCGATATCCCTCAATATGCAGTCCAAGCAACGTTGGCCTTGCAGTATGATATCAGCCATACTGATTGCAGTTTCACAGTGTGATGTGTGCTCGTCTACCCACGAGAGCGCGGCCCACTGAAAAAATCCTAGAGAGGTTGGCGACGACTTCCACAATGAGCAAAGCGGAATGATTTGTTCTTTGGGAGGAGTAAGACAGTGGAAAGAAAGTAGCTGGGAGATAAAGTGGGAACGGGTTTGAACGGCGCTCAAATGGGATATCCGTGCGTCACACCTCTTCAATTGGGGTAGTGGAAAAGTAGTAGAATAGGCTGTACCTCGAGCACAAAACAGGCAAAACACTGTTCCCCCCCCCCCCT
>RAON01000262.1:0-34276 GCA_009805295.1 Neurospora sp. FGSC 6877
GAGTTATTCAGCAGCTCCTCCGGTTCCACACACCGATCCACTAACCTCATCCCCGGCGCGCTGATCGCCACCAAGAAGATGAGGGAGGACGCGCGGGCGGAGCCGCAGTACGGTGAACGGGTGCCGTACGTGGTGAGGGCCGGCGCGCCGGGGATGAGGTTAGTGGATCGGTGTGTGGAACCGGAGGAGCTGCTGAATAACTCGCATGCTACGTTGGATGCGGACTACTACATCAACAAGAACATCATTCCACCACTGGAGAGGATCTTCAACTTGGTGGGCGCGAACGTGAGGACTTGGTACGAGGAGATGCCCAAGGTTCAAGCCTTACGGAAGGTGGTGGAAGATGAAGACGCTGCCGCTGCCCCCAAAGGACCGCTACTGGGGCTACTAGGAGCGTCACCAAGCAAAAAAGGGGCGGCCGCCGCGGCAGCAGCAGCAGCAGCACTAGAGGCCGAAGATTTTCTAGGTGAATACGGCGAGCCCCTACCGCCCGACGCAGCAGCAGCCCAAGCCCAAGCACGCAAAACCCTCGAAGCCTTCCTCAACACCACAATCTGCACCGCCTGCGGCGTCAAGATCAAGCGGCCGCTCGGGGTCGGGCTCGCCCGCGAGCTGGGCATGCTTGACGGGGAGGAGGGCGCCGTGGACCGAGGCCTGCCCCTCTGTCGCCGGTGTGCTTCGGATCCACCTACCCTCATGGTTGACATGCAGACCAAGATCAACAGGGCAGAAAAAAGCTACGTGGAGATCATGAAGGTGTGTCAGAGCTGTGCGGGCTTTGCACCGCCCGAGGAGGTGCCATGCGATAGCAAGGATTGCCCGGTCTTTTACTCGAGGGTGAAGCAGAGTACGAAGATGACGGCGGAGAAGAGGGTGATGGAGCCGTTGATTAGGTTGTTTGGAGATTTGGAGCTGGGTAAGGCGGGTAGTGAGGGGGAGGATGGGGACGAGGAGAGGAATTGGGAGCTGGAAGGGGGAAATGAGGTTGTAGGCGAAGGCGGGATGAAAATACAGGAAGACGGGGGAAGGAGACATGAAGACCGGGAAGCAAAATCCGATGCCATTGTCGAGGGATTGGGTAGAGCTATGAGTGAGGAGCAAAGGGAGAGGGATGAGTGGCTGGACAATAGGTTTAGGGGCCTGAAGGCAGCATCTCTGGAGTGGTAGTCAAGTCCAGCGAAGTTGCTTGGGCGGGAGGAATTATAAAGAACTTGTTTTGTCCATTCTTAAGCTCACATTCAATGTTCTGTTGACTATGTCAACCACTGTGGTTTGACAGTTCATGAGGCCAAACTGTTGGAATTGTGTTATAGTGATTCTGAACATCATCCGATCTCCATCATATGGGCCACCCAACCTTCAGAAACACTCCCATTTTTTTTTGGTTTATTTTTCTAGAGAGGTTTCGAGTTCACCAGGGCAACAACATTTGGTCATTGGTGTTTCACAGGGAGCTTGTTTGTCGTGCGCGTTTACGCTACTCTTAGCTGATGAGAATCACGCCATCAAAACCATTCGTTATCGTTGTTGCCAATATAGAAGGATACCATCTCAGATAACCCTTCATTTACAAGTTCTTCGACCGTCATCCACGATGTTCGTCATCCTGAGAGACTAATTACACAAAGGCTTGGCACATAGTATTGCCGCACATGGATCCCTTGACTGCGGTCTTCCAGGCTTGATCTGGGAATCTGGGAAATCCGCGGATGGGTGGATTCAGTGAGGGTTCTGCCGAGGTGTTGTATACTGCACGTAGAGATAGGTTGCTAAGCGGCTTTGTCTTCAAGCCAGTACTTGGGGGTTGTGGTGCGGTGGTGGGACCTTTCTTCAACCCCCTCCTCATTACTTTACCTGGCTGGGTAGAGTGTTGCAGAGGTATGGAGGTAGTTTGAAGACGATGTCTCTCACCTGGTCACTGTCGATCGTTTCGACGCAATGACTTTGAACAATGATGAAGCGTCCATAGAGGAGGAGCCGCGGATATTCAGAAGAACGCAAGAAGAAGCCTTACAACAAAAACACGCGCCCGGCACATGGAATACAGGGATATATAAAGACACGGGATCCTGGCCGTTGCTGTTTGGCAGTTGCTCGACAGCAAATCTGGGAAACTATCATTGCACAGACCGCGGCCCGGCGGTACCTCTCATGCAGGAACATAAACACTACCATTGGCGTCCATCTCGGATGGTTCCGGCTCGGTAGTGTTGGCGAGATGGAGATGATGCGGCGTAACAGGGGAAAATTAAACCACCCCTCTCATCAAACGGTCGTGGGTACCTAGAGGTACCAGCAATTCTGACTTTCTTTCCCTTCAGCTTTTCAGCTTGTGGCGATGTTTTACGGATTTCCCAAAGTGTGGATCCCAGTTATGTTAACGAGTGGATGTAGCTAAATAGGGGTTGCCAGGCGAGCCCAGGTCAGCAGACCTCGTTCGCTGCCGTGGCCTTTGAATCGTAATGTGGTGAGCGTTGGTGATACCTATCCCGTCGTTAAGACAAGCGAACGTTGGGAACCAGAAGAAGACAAGAAAGAAGAGGAGGAAAACAATGAAACGGGTTGTTGGTAGCTTGATGGTTCTTTAAGCCAACGTCCAAGCGCCTGCGGGCTCTCCCACTTCCTCTTCTTTGCCTGGAGTCCTGAGTTGGTGATGGGTTATTTCACCCATGTTGGTTTGTTGGATGAGCGGGGTGCCAAAGTGTCGGCCTTTGGTCAAGTCACAATAAAGCCCAAATGTAGCACAACCCCGTCCTTCAAGTGTTGAGTGACGTTACGTCACACGCATGTCGTGGAAGACGGTGGCCGGTCCTAACACAGATCATATTGAGATGACCTGGCAGATTGGTTCACTGAGGTGGTGGAAGGTCGCAATAAACCCCACGAAACATGAGGCGGTGAATCGTGGGACAGAAATATGGACGAATATCCAGGTGAATATTTTGTACTATGTATGGAAGCGATTAGCGAGCTGCACCGCGCACATCACCTCTGAGCGCTTTGGCTCGTTCCCCTGCATTCGCGCCTTGGCAAAGGAGACGCAGCTACGGCACCGGTCCGAGAAGTGTCAAGCTCAGTTCCCCAAGCCGGTTAGAAAGGAACGGAGGACTGCCGCGGTAGCTTCGTGCGAGACGACGGCGACAAGTGGTTTGACGCGGGGATGAAACCCCCCAAACCCGGAGAGAGAGCTGACGGTGCAGTAGCGTCCAGCAGCAACCTCAACTCGTGCTCGTGTGGTGTTTCCGGTGCTGCACACTGCGACACTCCGAGACTCCCACCATGGACTGCTTGTGGTCGTCCCCCATTTCCATCATTTCCGGCTCATGGACTTCTCAGTGGTTCTACCCCCTCTCATTCCTCGCCGTTCTAGCACCCTTCCTGGCCTTCCATGCCCGCTGGCTGACCAGTACATGAGCCAATGTCGTGTCGGGAGGTGGAGATCATGGGTTTGGTGTGAATTGGCATGAATTGCCGTTCCACTGGCCTCAGACAAACTACCCTTTTGTCTTCCATTTGGACTCACGCTGAATCACGGTCGGTGCCACAACCTCAGCACTGACTGGCACCTGCAGTGGTGAGAGCGCCTCCCTGGGAGCCTGGTTCCCAGGCGAGCCAGGCAAGCCAAGCTCCAGGAGACATGTAAACAAACTGTAGCTGGCACTGTGCATTTATTGGACAAGTGGGCCCGCTGGGACTGCGCCAGTCGCGCGATCCAACCTGACCAGAGTGGAAGGGGAAGTGGACTGGAAGCCCAGTGGAAGTGGAAGCCGCCAGACATAGCGCCAGCGATCGGGCCCAGGCACACAGGCACGCCCCGACGACAGGCACAGGCACACAGGAACAGCACGGCACTGCACCCGTCCACCTCCACGGCAGCGGGCTCTCCCCCGTTCCCCCCTCCATCTTGTCGACTTGCACCAACTGTTGAACTGGAAGTTCGTCCCGTCCTTCGCATTCGAGTCACGACCACCAGTGAGGGCCTCTGTGACAGCCAGCAAGCCGAACAGTCTTGCGCGCTGCTGGGTCCAATTTCCCTCTTTTTTTCCCTTTTCATTGTCTCCATCTCCTATCTGCTCCGTCTCCGCTCCGACGGGATTTCCACTCTCAAGGGGCTTCTCTCCATCTTACCTAATTAAACCGTCCGGCTGCCGACCGTGTGGGTGGCTGCAAACTCCAACTCGCCCGACCGTAATCGAGACCGCGCCTCCGACCGACTCTCTCCGCCAGACCCAGGCCAATCCCGGCCATCATACGGTGCTTGTGCCTACTTGGACGCAAAAAAGAAAAGATATAATCGTGAAGGAGGAAAAGAGCGCGCGCGCGCGTGGCAAAGAGACAAGACAGATACAGCGCAAGCGCAAGATACACACTGCAAGGTGCGCAACCGCAGCACTCCAACAGCCCAGTCGATCATCACACTCTCCAATCCCTCCACAGTCCACACTCCCTTCGCTTCCCTTTGCACTTGCACTGGCGTGAGTGGGCGTGCGCACATGTTCATAGTTGGCTGTCAGAGCTGTCTCGAGACAAGACACTACCTACGTATTGCGCAGTGCTGTGCACAGGTCTCTGCACCTGGTGTCAGCTCTCCATCAAGTGTCCTCCAAGTGGAAGCTCGGTCTTCTTGCCTTCATCTGCTGCTGGTCTCCGTTCGGCGCTGGCTGTTTGGCTGGCCTCTGGCGGGCTAAAAAGTCGTCGTGCAGGCGTGGATCGATGTGTGATTTGCTAGCCTCGGCGTGTCAAAATCAATCATTGCTCGCTTCCACTTCGTCCCCCTCCTTCATCACTCCCAATCCCAAGCAAGAGGCGTGCGACCGGCTGAGATCTCCTATTTGCGGACAGCATTGTTGACGCAGCTGGGCAAAGTCAGCTCTCCAGGTTCCCAACCGACCAACATACAATTTTCGGCTGGGATCCATCGAACGGCATTCATGCTGCTGTGTCCAAGTCGACAACTTCAATATCCGATACAGCTACATCCCTCCCTCCCCCAGGACGTTCGAGGTCCCTGCTTCCACCTGTCGCGTAAAACCCCATCGACCGAGACCGACCACCTGGACATAAACAAAACCTTTTTGCTTCAACCTCTTCAACATCTTGCCGGCTCGCCATAACGTTTGTCTGTGCTTGCCTTCCGACTTACTGCTATTCGATATTCCCTAATTAAATCCTTTTTGTCACTCCTTATTGTCGTCCATTCTTCTGTACCGTCACTCTTTACCCTTGTCTTTTTCCCCCTTGTTTCTTTTACAACCGGAACCGACCGTTCTTTACTAGCATTTCGCAGGCAGCCGGGTCTGCCTTTCATACTCCGAATCACATCGATACGAGCATTGGGCTGCCGACCTCCTAGGAAAGATTACATCCAGTGCATTTCGGATACGATACAAACGAAACTCGAACCGCCCTTGCGGTTGGGATACTGCATCCCATCAAGAAGTAGTTAAGGCCTGCCTGTCCGATGGCTTCGAGAAGAATGGCCAACTCTTTGGCACCCGACGACCAGGTCGCGGCCGTGACCGCCAGCGACCTGTACGATCCCTTTCTGAGCCCACCGGGGCAAAACAACCAGCGACATTCCACTTTCGACTCCCAGCTCTTCTCGCTCGGCCCCGGGGCATCCGCCGAGCAAGTCAAACGAGCTCTCAAGGCTCACCTTCAAGATACGGAGCGAAGAATGGAGGAGGCTGGCAAACTGGGCACCGCTTTGGTACAACAGCAACGAGAACTTGCCGAGCGACTACGAGAGGTGGAACAGCTACAGTCCGAAACCGAGATAGATCCCGATTTGCGCCAGAAGCTGGCTGAGATCGAGAGGGAGTACAACGAGGTTGCCAGAGAAAGCGCGCGTGCTTTCCTGCCCAAACAGCGAGTTCCTAGTAATGATCCGGCTCAGGCTTCTCCATCTCCCTTCTCACCAGAAGAGAGGAGCTCAAGGGTAAAGACCTTGTTTCCGTAGGTTGTAACTTAGGCTAATGGTTTGTAGCATCGCTCTGCCAGTCCGTCCAAATTCGAGAGTCTTGCCTCAGCATCTCCTTCCAAGCTCACTATGCCGAATAGAAGATCACGCAATCAACCCGCGAATCGCATCCACGATATCGAATTTGCTGCCGAAATTAGCACATCCTTGATCGCTCAGGTCCGGAACCTGCAAGCTCTACTTGCCGAAAAGGAAGGAGAGCTCAAAAATCTCAAGGTCGAGAGATCTCGGTTAGAACTCGAGGCAGAAGGACTCCAACAACGCATGCGGGCTTTGGATGAAAGTGAGAGCCGATATAAGGATGAAAATTGGAACCTTGAGACGCAGATCCACGAACTTTTGGCTGCACAACGGGAGGGTGCAGATCGCGAGAAAAAGCTTCAACAAACGCTCAACATCGTCCAAGCCGAAAAGAACTCGACTCAACGAGAGCTTGAGGAGGTCAAGCACAATCAATCAAAGCAAGATGAGAAGCATGCTGCCACCATCAAGAGCCTCGAAATTGAGCTGGGCACCAGCCGACGAAACGCTGCTCTAGCAGAGAGTGAGCGCTTGGCGATGCAAAAGAAGGTTGACGAGTTGACTCAACAAAACCAAGAGCTTGCGAGAGCATTCGCCCAAGAGCGTGGACGAGCATTGGAGCGCGAATCTCGTCATGGCAGCAGCGACGACGACTACCAGATGGCGGCTGATACCGGCACACCAGAGCATTCACCACCACCGTCGCCGGTCAAACTAACCCCCAGACACTCTGGACTCGAGTCTGAAACCTTGAAGACCTCTCTCGCCCATGCCCATCGCACAATTCAGACCCTCAGGACCAACATTCATCGCGAGAAGACCGAGAAGCTTGAACTGAAGCGCATGCTTCAGGATGCCCGTGATGAGGTTGAGAAGCTGAGGACCGGACCTGATGGCCCACCTCACGGTCGGAAGAATCGCAAGATGGAGTCCAGGGAATTCAAGAAGCCGAGACTGGGTCAGCTGGGCCTTAACCGCTCGACCAAGACCGAGGTATTGCCCGTTGCGCCCCCTAGCCCAGAGGATCCGGAGTGGGAAGACCAGAGTGAAGCTCCATCCCCTCGTACTGTGGCAACCACCGGCCCGAACCTGCGTCCCGTTCGTAGTTTCATCCCTATTGCGGAATCTAGTAGCGACCATTTCGAAACAGCGAACGAAACTAGCGATGCGGCCTTCGAGACCGCAGCAGAGCGTGCCACGGAAACAGAAGACTTCCAGACCGGGGCCGAAGAATTCTCGGATGATGACTCCGACGCGCAAACAGAGACCGAAGCTTCCACTGGTGCTGGCCGCCTCAAGCGCCCTTCAATGATGCCTTTGGGTGATCCAATCCACCGGTACTCCTTTGACAGTACCGCTTCGACGTCAGCAGACGATGAATATCCCGCCTCCAATGACCCTCGGATGATGACTCCATCAGCCCAGCCAGCCCAGAGGTTGCGGAGGGGCATCAGCCGGGCTACTCTTGCTTCCAACAGACGGTCACGACAGCCTAGTGTCGATCCAGGCATGCATAGCAGCCCTGGAAGCTTTTTCAACAACACATCCGAGTCCCCGCAACAAGGTCAAAGCTTGTTTGCCGAGCTTAATGAGTTTGGTAGCGATGACGAATCATCCGTGGGCGCCGCTACGCCAGGTCGAAGAAGCATCCGCTCCGTTGCTAGCCAGAACCGCCCGGTTACGCCGCCCCCCAGAGTCCCACGCCTGCCAAGGGCTGTGATGGTTGATAGCGGAATGGTGACCGACCCAGTTGATTTCAGATCTTTGGTCACCACCCCTGGTACACCTTCATCGACGGCGTCCGCCCAAGAAGGTAACAGAACTGCCATTAATATCAAGCGTCCTATTTCCATGGAATCGGTCGTTGGACCTAACGGGTCACCTGCATCCACTCGATTGCTCGGGGACGAACTGAGACGGGCAGTCTCCTCACAAACTGTACCGGCCGTATCCTACAGCGATGCCGGCGTGCAACACGACATTGAATCTACTGCCGTGCAGTCGCTGAGCATTTCTGCTGTTCAGTCTGAGGACATTAAGCCAACGCCTGTACTACTGAATGTGACCTCGATCGTTTCGACAAACATCGAGCCTGTCTTGGAACCTGTTCCTGCACCGGCACCGCTTACAATGTCAAGCCTCGTTTCAGAGGATATTGAACCTGTACAGGAGCCGGAGCCTAAACCAGTTCCCCTTAGTCTTTCAGGCCTCGTTGCCGAGGATATTGTGCCTGTTTCGGAACCCGAACCTGAGCCCGTACCCCTCGCCTTTTCCAAGCTGGTTTCTGAGCATGTTGAACCTCTCTTGGAACCTGTGCCGGAACCGGCACCGCTCACTTTCTCGCAATGTGTCTCTGAACACATTGAACCTGTTCTGGAACCTGTTCCCGAACCAGCGCCTCTGACTGTCGCGTCTTTCATCTCAGAGCACATTGAGCCGGTCTTCGAGCCAGAGCCACCGGCATCTGAGCCGATTCCCCTCAGTGTATCAGGCCTTGTTTCTGAGCAAGTTGAGCCTCGCGCTGATCCAGAGCCCAAGGTCCTCCCGCCGCCAACACTCAGCATACCAACCGTCCTTGCCCAGGACATTGAGCCGGAGGCTACTGTGTCAACACCTGTTGACCTTGCCTTTTCGCATGTTCTCTCGGAACAAGTTGAACCGGTTGAAATACCAGTGGAAGCACCTACTGTGGTCACAGTGGTGGAGGCACCGAAGGAACTCAAGGAGAAGGCTCTGCCTGTCGCCCTCGGCTTCTCGTCGATTGTATCACAGGATGTGGAACCACGAGTTAAACCTACGCCCTTGCCGGCGCCGTTGTCACTCTCGCCTATCAAGGCGGAAGTTTTGGAGCCCCGTCAGGAACCAGAAGAACCTTCACCGGCTCTTACTGTTTCATCCATCCGGTCACACGACTTCGAGCCCGTTGAGCTCCCGCCTGTTCCCTTGCCAGCATTGTCGGTATCTTCAGTCCAGGCAAGCGATATCGAGCCCGTTGAGGAAGCACCCACTCCTTTGCCGGCGTTGTCGATCTCCTCGCTCCAAACGAACGATATTGAGCCTATCGAGGAACCGATTGCTCCCTTGCCAGCACTGTCGGTCTCCTCAGTCCAAGCGAGTGACATTGAGCCTGTCGAAGAACCGCCTGCTCCTCTGCCGCCACTGTCGGTCTCCTCAGTTCACGCGAGTGACATTGAGCCTGTCGAAGAACCGCCTGCTCCTCTGCCACCACTGTCTATTTCATCAGTCCAGGCGAGTGACATCCAACCTGTCGAGCTGCCAGCTACTCCCTTGCCGCCGCTCTCCCTCTCGTCTGTTCAGGCGAGCGCTATCGAGCCAGTTGAGCTACCTATCGCTCCTCCGCCGGCGCTATCACTCTCGTCGGTACAGGCGAATGACATTGAGCCCGAGGAAAGACCATTGACACCACCCCCTGCTATGTCCGTTTCTCAAATCCAGCTATTGGCTGTTGAACCAGAAGAAGTTCCCGCTACTCTGCCGCCTACTCTCTCTGTTTCAGAGATACTGGCCCACGAGATCGAGCCTCTCGCTCTGGAGCCTGCTCTCAGCCTTCCTCCATCACTGGCTTTTGCTGACTGGCAGTCACTGGGTATCGAGCCTCCCCTGAATCGCAGTCCGAAGAGAAATGCTTTCATTATACCCAATGATGCACAAACCGACGCACCTGTTGAGGAAGACCTCCCACGGTCTACTCACGAGCAAAAGGCCGACTCACAGCAGAAGCCACCATTGGCCACTGTGGACCAGGAAGTGCAAACGGCATTGACCTCGGAGGCTATTGACATGCTTTTGATGTCAGGAGCTCACCAGTCTCATACTCGTGAACTGGAGAGGACAGACTCGTCTTTGAGTACCGGCACTCTCTCTACTATTAGGAGGCACCGGAGTTTCCAGGAGATCCCTGAAAGCATCGCTTCTTCAAAGGGCAAGATGGCGGATACCGGTACTGCTGTTATCGAAGGAACAACAACCATTAGGAGGCCAAATAGCTCCGCTAGTAGCAGGGCTTTTGCAACCGATGTCCCACCCCTACCTCCTAACCACAAGGAGGCTATCGAAGCTGCCAGAACTGGCTCCTCAAGTGGCAACCAACCAATGACTGGTCTCATGGGGCCGCCGTTATTCTCGGCCTCTGCGCTCAGGAATCAAAATCAGGGATTGCGACCACGAACTCCCAGTGGCGACACACGCCCTATGTCTCCCATGTCTTACGTGTCTGGTCGTGGCACGCCCACACCCCGTGCCATGGACAGAACTGGTTCAGCACATGGAACTATGGCTTCTGGTATTCACTCACCGTCTCGCTTGACGCAGCATAGCCGCAAGTCATCGGTCTCCTCTTTTGTTTCCGAGATGGACACGCGGTTCCAGATGCAACAAAACGGCGGCTTCGACCCGCACGGGTTCGGCGCGGGTACCGACCCTCGCATGATCCAGGCTATCACCCAGACCATGATCGGTGAATATCTGTGGAAGTATACTCGCAAGGCTGGTCGTGGAGAGATGTCCGACAACCGGCATCGCAGGTACTTCTGGGTTCATCCTTACACGCGAACCTTGTATTGGAGTGATCGTGACCCCTCAGCCGCGGGTCGCAGCGAGTTGAGAGCGAAGAGCGTTCCCATCGAGGCTGTACGGGTCGTGGCGGATGACAATCCTATGCCTCCTGGTCTGCACCGCAAGAGTTTGGTGATTATCTCGCCCGGCAGGACTGTCAAATTTACCTGTACAACGGGGCAGCGGCACGAAACATGGTTCAATGCGCTCTCTTATCTGCTCCTTCGGACCAACGAAGACGGCCACGCAGACGCGGAGGAAATAGCCGGGCATATCACGCGAGATGACATCAACGATTTTAACCCTCAGTACTCGAGGCAAGCGCCGAGCGGCTCCCGTGGCGCACCTTCGCTGTCGTCCTACAACTCCAGGTCGCTCCGTGTCGACTCGCCGGCCCTCGACATGTCAATGAACATTCCAACCCTCACGCCCAACAGGCAAAGCGCCCAGAATCGCCCCTCAGTCGGCACTCTTAGTCGGATCAGTGGCTATTGGAAGGATAGCAAATTTGGCAGCATAAGAGGCAGCAGGAGTGTTTCTGGTCGAGACACGCCCCACGGCATCTACGAACAGAGTGAAGTCGAGGACAGCGCTGAGGATGTGAGACAAATGATTGAACAGCAAGATCGTGAGGCCGACCGGCTTGAGAATGTCAGAGCTTGTTGTGATGGTAAGCAGAGTCCCGCGTTATTCTATCAGGACGCTTTCGTGATATGGTATGCTAACGTTTGCATAGGGAAACATGATGTTGGCACGTTGACTAGTGGTTCTAAGCGCGGCCACAATCACCGTACACACCATCACCACACGCACAGAGGGTCTTCGAGGGGACGTTCGAGAGGACCTAGTACTACACCATCACGGGCTGGAACCCTACGATCTGCGGCATGAACAGTTTTGCAAACTCCAGTTTCGTCGGATAGTCTTTAACTGAAGGGTGACCGTTACCAAATCACAAATCAGATTGCCACTTTGATTGGCGACATTTTCTTCTCATCGATCGCTTCAGCTACCATTTTGCATCGGACTTTTCACGGAATACAACCGGCCATACGCTACGGAATTTATCATGACGTTGATGATCACTTCATCCACTGTTTTTTTTTCCTACTTGTTTACCCTGCGCTTCTATCGAGAGACCCCTTGGGACCCATCATTGCATGGTGCCCCCGTGGGTTCTCTGCAAGTCCTGCGCCTTGTACTACCAACCTCGGGCTTTCTTCAGCCCCTTCGCCGTTTCTTATCTGTTCATGTAATCCTTTTTGGATGGGCTTAGGTTACCGGGTTTGTGGGCGTTTTTCGTTCAGAAGCTGTGGACTTCTGCTACCCTTCGGCATTTCGCTCAAAGGGAGGAAAATGGATGTAGGAAGAAAAGAATGGCAGGAAGAGGAGGACTCCAAGGGAAATTTGTCTGCGTTGCTGTTTTGTTTGGCTTGTCACTTACCAGAAACCATTCACTTCACTTTTTCTTTTGCCTTGAGGCCATATGGATCAGTTGGGGTGCCGTATGAGAGAATTGTGATGGAGATGCGGGTTGGGAGGAGGGTTAGAGAAATATGTTGAGGTACCATGGTGCGAGCGATAGTAGGGACGCAGTATTTAATAGCAATACATTTTAACTACTCGCACACTTGTCCTCTTGTCTGTCTGTGGTTGTGATGACCCAAGTTCGAACCTAGACCTAGCATAACACATAACGCTCTGGAAGTAGCACTTTCCTGCGGAGGGTAGATACCATGTGCTTTGAGTTGGAGTCGAAATACCGCAGAGACAGTCAGGTGGAAATCTGATGAGACATGAATTCAAACAACTCCAAGAGCTGCTCTGTTCGGAGCAGATCAATTCAGAAACAACATGGAGCGAAGAGTGTCATGTGTATCACAGGCATGGGAACTTGTCAGGTCAAGTGTGAAAGGTACGTACCCAGTGTGTCAACATCGGCTTTGCGAGCCGATGTCCTGATTGGTTGGAGCCCTGCTGCAAGAAAAGGGGTAAGTTCGTGCCAAGCATTTGTCAGCTGCTTACGGTCTTTTTCGGTCTGGAAGCTGTCATAGAATATGACATAATCCACGGTATCGATTGGCGATATCGTTCTTATCAAACCGTTCACCACTTTACCTATCGCGTCTCGCCTCGTTCAAATCACAAGGCACAGGAATTCTTTCGCCTGCCTCAAGCAACCACCTTCAAATACTTAATACTCCGAACATCTTCGAACTTGGCCGACTTGATTTTATATCCAACTCCTTCAAGGGAAATTCATGATGGCGGACACCGAGCAACCACCAGCAACACCAGCAGCACCCGAAGCCACAACAGCGACCCCAACCGCCCCCATCGCTCCAGTCGCAATCTTCAAGAGGCGCGGCGCAAAGGGCAAGGCGAACCTGCGCAAACGGCCCGCCTCTCCCCCACTCGCAGCAAAAGACAGCGACGATGACTCCTCCGACTTCGAGTCCTCCGAGGACGAGGCAACAGGCCAACGCATCAAGCGGAGGAAGAAGAACTATAAGGCGGCCGTCACGGCCTCGTCGCGAGACTATAACGCCAGCTCCAACAATGGGATGACAAAAGAGGAGCAAATCCGGAGCAACACCATCTACGAAGCCGACCGGGACGCCGCGCTGCGGCTGGACGCGACGAAGCAGGATGCTACGAAGGGGAGCAACTGGTTTGATGAGGACAAGGAGAAGGAGGATTTGTCAGTGGGGAGTTTGCTGGGGAGGACGAGGACCATGAAGAACAAAAAGAGGGCAGAAGATGATGCGCAAACCCCAGAGCAACGAGAACCGGATGGGACGTACAAAGGCCTGGCGAACCAGGCGAGTTACATACAAAAGAACCCGAACGCGCCGAGTCGCAAGGTTGGCCCGATCAAGGCGCCGAGTAACATTAGGACGATTACCATTACTGATATGGCGCCTGATGTTTGTAAGGAGTGAGTCTCCCCCCTTCTCTCCCCTTTCTCCCACACAAACCGTGCATGACGTAAGCTAATTCCTGGTACCAAAAACAG
Source organism: Neurospora sp. FGSC 6877 (assembly GCA_009805295.1). Lineage (NCBI taxonomy): Eukaryota > Fungi > Ascomycota > Sordariomycetes > Sordariales > Sordariaceae > Neurospora > Neurospora sp. FGSC 6877. Next base: position 13,596 of record RAON01000262.1, read on the forward strand.
CTACAAACAAACCGGCTTCTGCGGTTTCGGCGATAACTGCAAATTCCTCCACGCCCGCGAAGACTACGCCCACGGCTGGCAACTCGACAAAGAATGGGAGAACGTTACAAAGGGCAAAAAGAATCTCCAGGGGACCATTGTCGCCAGCGCCGACCGAAAAAAGAAAAACGAAGATGCCGACGAAGAAGCCGAAGCAGCCGAAGAAGCCCTCCTAGAAAACATCCCCTTCGCGTGCATAATCTGCCGCGGTCCCTATTCGAGTTCCCCCGTCGTCACACGCTGCGGGCATTATTTCTGTGAGGGATGTGCGCTGAAAAGGTACCGGAAAGATCCGAGCTGTGCGGCGTGTGGGAGTGGGACGAACGGGGTGTTTAATGCGGCGAAGAGGCTGGCGAAGCTGTTGGAGAAGAAGAGGGCGAGGGCGGAGAGGTTGAGGAGGGAGGCAAGGGAGAGGGGGGAGGAGGTTAGTGAGGAGGAGGATGGAGGGGAGGGTGAGGAGGGGAGTGATTGAGAATGAGATGGCTATGGTTTGGGACTAAGGGGAGCTGATGATGCAGAGAGGGAGTGGGAGAGAGACGCTGTAGGGATCGCAGCCAAAGAGTGGCGACTTGTTGAAGGGACGTCTTGATATCACCAGGCGTTGTTAGCATACAGAGGTTGGGTTGACGGGCTTTGCACCAGCTCAAGCAGTTTTGAACTGAATCACAAGGTTGTTTACGAAACTCAGCGCCATTTTCTGTTGTATGCGAACAAGACCGGTCCTGGTGGAACATGAGCAAGTCTGGAGTGTCTCGAAAGGGACAACCACTTTCTGGTCGCATCCAATGTCTGGCAAAAAAAGCGTGGGCATTCCACCATAGACCGAAATCCAAAAAAAAAAAAAAAAAAAAAAAAAAAAAAAAAAAAAAAAAAAAAAAAAAAAAAAAGTTGAAGGACACACCCGAGTCATGCGTAGATATAGGACTAATGAAGGAACTCTGTATTTCCTATTGTCAATATCATTATTGTTTGTTCTGAATACCATCAACAATGACTTCCAGGATCGAGTATAGTTGTCCCTCCTTAATCAGCCAGCCAAGTTATCCATTCCGTAGTACTCCATAGTCCATAATGCCCTATTACCCAACCCAAAACCTGCCCGCGTTGAAGAGCATAACAAAAAGGGAGAAAATGCTACCAGTAGTCTCAGTTAATGTCAAACGAGGACAATGACACGATGTGTTCAGCGGTCTGACTTAAACACCCATGGTGAAGTCGTGCTCGATTCCGGGAGTGACGCTGGCAATGAACTATGAGAGGAAAGGTCAGCATGTGCACAGCACTGTATCCGGGTAAACAGCTGGTAGACAAACCTTCAAAAAGACCACTAGGTACTGATCCACACGAATAGCCACCTCCTGGTCGGCGACGTCATGCGGAACCTCCTCCCACTCGGCATCTTCGCCGGGAGCGGTCTCGACAGCGTTCGCATGCGCCCCGCTGACGTCCAACTTGTTGATCTCATCCACGAGACCTTCCATTCCCTGTTCGCTTCCGGAACCCTGGCCGGCCTTCATCTTCTCACGGCGGAGCTTGAGAGCGGCATCAGCCCGATCCAGCAACGTCTTCATGACGGAGGCGTGACGGCAGGGGTGCACACTGGCCATCTTGACGCTGTGAGAGAAGAAGGGGAAGTCTTCGAGTGTTACGGTCTTGTCCTTGTAGTCGCCGACGATATCCTCCATCATCAGATGAGGGGGGAGCGGTTGCCCGTTGGCGAGATAGCCTGACATGTACATGCGTGGGCACTTGTAGGCGTTGGCGTAGGTGATGTAGAGGGTGTAGGTGCGCTTCCCACTGTAAGGAAGAGGCGGTCAAGTCAGCATATGTTCAATTGCTGTCTCATCAGCTGCTGGGGATGTGTGGATGTTATCTTACCTGTTCGAGTTATCGCCCTCAGCCCGGATGATGGCCTCGTCGTCATCGTCGTCTTCCATATCGGGAATGTCATCCTCATCCACAACCTCTCTATCGCCAACGTTGCCGGCATCATCGACTGTGCGTACCTCTCGTACCCTAAGGGGCTGTGAACTGGTCATGCTGCCGGTCCGCAACCAGCCGTCATCGTCGGCACCGCCCTTGTTGCCCTCAACGAGGGCCTCCTCATGGCCCGCATCGCCAGCAAAGTCATCGTTCAAGCGTCGATGGCAGGGAACATGTCGTGTAACGAGGAACTGCTTTCCGGGTGGCAGAAATGGGAGGCGCTTGCTAGGTGAATCGGCATCGGCCCATGACCACGAAGGAAACTTGAAGGTGAGGTAGTCACCGGCGGCCACGAACTCTTCCGGGGTGATTTGCCCCGTGTTGCGGAATGTCGAGGTATGGCTGACGGGCGTGTACTTGTCGAGGAGGGTGGCAGCAGTTGATCTGAGGAAATTCATCTTGAAATCGGTCAAATCAATACAGGATGATGTGTTGTCGCAGGTAAATCGATGGACGGGGAGGTTGATGGCGACTTGGGCTATCGGAGGCCCGCCTGACCGTAAAGGTGTTTGTTGTAGGTTGTCAAATGGGGGCTATGGGGGATAGGTGAAAGGCGGGGTGGGGTATGTTTTCGTTTGTTGCACTGGCGGTCGCGATAAGGTTAAACTCGATCGGTGCTAAAGGTTGATTTAGTTTGACGGTTGCGCGAGTGAGAAAAGAGAGAAAGAAGAGATTTGATCAGAGAACAAGTCGAGGATAAAGCAAACCACAAAGCAGATGCCCGTGACGCGAACGACACAGCACTTACAGAATGAGGCTGCCACACGTCAAGTGACGAACACTGTGGAAGCCCGTGATAGTGACTGGGCAGGGGTGTGATGTGGATGACGGGATGGCGCCAAGCTTGCCCGCGCAACACGCCCGTGTCCTGGCTCCTGGCTCGCTGTTCAAGTGAGGTGCCTGGGGGGAAGATGCGGGGCCTGATAAAGCGCAGCGTTCACCCAGCGGTCTGCCCTTCCTTGCGAGGGATGCCTTCCGTAGAGTAGGTTACCCATCAAGGTACAATCTCGTGTACTCTATCCGTAGGTACCTCTATACTGGCGAGACTGCCTAGAGGTAGAGGTATCTGTCGATAAGGACCCTGAGGTGGATACCTCTGACGAGCACAGCGGGGTTTTCAGATGGCTGGATGGGATCAGAGCTTCATGCGGTTCGATGCATCCCGTCCAAGTGGTACGCAGCCTCAAGGCCACAAGAAGGTTGGTGCCTGTCCTGGAGATCTTCAACGACTCATCCCCATGTGTCACTAGAGGTGTCTTCAGAATCCTCGAACAAAATTCAATATGAAGAATTCACAAGATTTGAAAGCAGGCTGCCAGCGGGCAAGGGGCATTCAGGGAGTCAAATGACGGCTTGGTCTTTACCTAATGAATCTTAAATTAGCGGGCCGTCAATCGGGTCCTCACTGCAATGCCCCCCACTGGAAGCCTCCGGCATTTCCATTGGTCACGATTGCCAAGGCGAGATGCTGGGAGCTGCAAGGCCGTAGGTGGCTGTACCCGGACGCCGTACGACCTTCCAGAACCTGGAACCTCCTGTTTCTTCTTCACCCGCAGGTGTCATTAGCTCACTTCTTGTTGGTCCAAGTGGAAAGGCTGACGACAACGACGCCGACGACGACAAGACCGTCGCCGCGTGATATTCTTGAGTCCCTCTCATCTATTGTTCAGTTTGAACTGTTTCTCGTTCTTTAATTGAAGCACCCGCCAAGCCGTGCGCCCAACACTGCCAGGACGGGTCGCTGTCGCATTCATAATAACTCGCCAACTGCCAACTCCATCTACACCTAATATAATCATTACAAGGACACGGCTTCCCTTTGACTTCTCGACATGGCGACCATACGGAGTCTCGATCATACCAAGTGCGTCTGCCCAAGTCATACTTCCCGAATGGCTAATGCGCATGTATACTGACCGATGCTGCCGCTGCACAGATCCGAAGCCGAACTGGCCATCAACATCCGAAAGGCCACCAGCGCCGAAGAGACCGCCCCGAAACGCAAGCATGTTCGAAGCTGTATTGTATATACGTGGGACCACAAGTCCTCCCAGTCCTTTTGGGCAGGCATGAAGGTCCAGCCTATCATGGCCGACGAGGTCCAGACCTTCAAGGCCCTCATCACCATTCACAAAGTCCTACAGGAGGGCCACCCGGCGACGCTGAGAGAGGCCATGGCAAACCGCGGTTGGATTGACAGCCTGAACCGCGGCATGGGCGGCGAAGGCATGCGTGGATATGGGCCCTTGATCAAGGAATACGTTTATTACCTCCTTGCGAAGCTTTCGTTCCACCAACAGCACCCCGAGTTCAACGGCACGTTCGAGTACGAGGAATACATCAGTCTCAAGGCCATCAACGATCCGAATGAGGGTTACGAAACCATTACCGACCTCATGACGCTTCAGGATAAGATTGACCAGTTCCAGAAGCTCATCTTCTCTCACTTCCGGAACGTCGGCAACAACGAGTGCAGGATATCTGCCCTCGTCCCCCTAGTCACCGAAAGCTATGGCATCTACAAGTTCATTACCAGCATGCTACGCGCCATGCACTCATCTACTGGCGACGCCGAGGCGTTGGAACCGTTGCGCGGAAGATATGATGCCCAGCATTACCGACTGGTCAAGTTTTACTACGAGTGCTCAAACCTTCGCTATCTCACCAGTCTGATCACGATTCCCAAGCTTCCCCAGGATCCACCCAACCTCCTGGCCGAGGATGAAAACGCACCTGCTTTGCCTGCTCGGCCAAAGCACGAAATCGAAAAGCGCCCGACACCTCCGCCCCCAGCACCGAAATCCGAAGAGCCCGATGACATGGCCGAGTTCTGGAAGAATGAGCTTGACAGGCAGAACCGGGAATACGAGGAGCAGCAGCGGGTTTTGGAAGCACAGCAGCAGCAGGCGTTGCTAGCGCAGCAGCAAGCACAACTACAAGCGCAACGCGATTTCGAAGAACAGCAGCGGCGGTTGATGGAGCAACAGCAAAGGGAGCAAGAGGCCTTGATGGCCCAGCAGACACAATGGCAGACTCAAGGTCGGCTTGCTGAGCTTGAACAGGAGAATCTGAATGCCCGAGCCCAGTACGAGCGTGATCAACTAATGCTTCAGCAGTACGACCAAAGGGTCAAGGCTTTGGAAAGCGAGTTGCAACAGATCCAGGGTAACTACGGGCAGCAAATAAACAGCAGGGATGACCAAATTCGTGCTCTACAAGAACAACTCAACACTTGGAGGACAAAGTATGAAGCGCTTGCAAAGCTCTACTCCCAGCTTCGCCACGAGCATCTCGATCTCCTCCAAAAGTTCAAGACGGTGCAGCTCAAGGCGGCTTCCGCTCAGGAAGCGATTGAGAAGCGGGAGAAGCTTGAGCGTGAGATCAAGACCAAGAACTTGGAGCTGGCAGACATGATTCGTGAGCGCGATCGTGCTCTTCATGAAAAGGACAGGCTGCAAGGCTCGAATAAGGACGAGGTTGAGAAGCTCAAGAGGGAGTTGCGGATGGCCTTGGACCGCGCCGATAATCTTGAGCGCAGCAAGGGCAACGAGCTTTCTACAATGCTCTCCAAGTACAATCGCGAGATGGCCGATCTGGAGGAAGCTTTGCGTATCAAGTCACGAGCACTGGAAGAGGCCCAAGCCAAGCTACGGGATGGCAGCTCGGATCTTGAAGCGCTACTTCGCGAGAAGGAGGAGGAGCTCGAGGTCTACAAGGCTGGCATGGACCAGACACTGATCGAGCTCAATGAGCTCAGGAACAACCAGGGTGTCTCCGATTCAGCCCTTGACGGCCAGCTGGACGCTTTGATCCTCTCCCAGCTGGAGAAGGTCAACGAGATCATCGACTCTGTGCTTCAAGCTAGCGTTCAGCGTGTTGATGATGCCATGTATGAGCTCGATTCTACCATGCAAGCCGGAAACCAGAACGCCTCACCTTCCTATGTCCTCTCGCAGATTGAGAAGGCGTCTGCAAGTGCCACGGAGTTTGCTACCGCTTTCAACGTCTTCATCGCCGATGGTCCCAGCAGCAGCCCGGCGGAGCTGATCAAGAACGCCAACGTTTTCGCTGGCGCCATCGCGGATGTGTGCAGCAACACCAAGGGTCTCGTTCGCCTCGCTACTGACGAGAAGAAGGGAGAGTCTTTGATCAACGGTGCTCGTTCATCTGCCCATTCGACAGTCAAGTTCTTCCGCGGTCTGTTGAGCTTCCGCCTTGAGGGCATGGACCCCCTTCAGAAGACAGACGTTGTCATCAACAGCAACAACGACGTCCAGATCAACCTGCAAAAGCTGAACAAGCTTGTCGAGACCTTCGCCCCTGGCTTTGGCCAGCTCGCTAACAAGGGTGACCTTGGCGACATCGTCGATCAAGAACTCAGCAAGGCGGCCGATGCCATTGCTGCTGCCGTTGCCCGTTTGCAGAAGCTCAAGAACAAGCCTCGCGATGGCTATACTACCTACGAACTCAAGGTCCACGACTCGATCCTCGATGCCGCCATGGCCATTACTACCGCTATCGCGCAGCTCATCAAGGCCGCCACTGCTACACAGCAGGAGATTGTCCAAGCTGGTCGTGGCTCGTCGTCGCGCACCGCCTTCTACAAGAAGAACAACAGATGGACCGAGGGTCTCATTTCCGCCGCCAAGGCTGTTGCCAACTCTACCAGCACTCTCATCGAGACTGCCGACGGTGTTCTTTCCAACCGCAACAGCCCCGAGCAGCTCATCGTTGCATCTAATAATGTTGCGGCCTCGACCGCCCAGCTTGTGGCTGCCAGCCGTGTGAAGGCCGGCTTCATGAGCAAGAACCAGGAGAGCCTGGAGGAAGCCAGCAAGGCTGTCGGTGCCGCCTGCCGTGCGCTCGTCAGACAGGTCCAGAGTATGATCAAGGACCGCAATGCCGAGGAGGAGCAAGTGGACTACAGCAAGCTTGGATCGCACGAGTTCAAGGTCCGCGAGATGGAGCAACAGGTATGTATTTTCTTCCAAACCCCCTCCCCCTTCTGTTTCCGGCATGCCGTGGATTTCGTTGATGGTTCATTGCTGACCATGTCTTTCTCTGTCACAGGTCGAAATCCTCCAACTCGAAAACGCATTGAACGCTGCTCGCCACAGGCTCGGCGAGATGCGCAAGATTTCATATCAACAGGACGAGGATTAATCGTCCCGCAACGCATGGCGGCGCTGTGGTATACTCGGTGGCTTCATTACTCTCGCTGGCTTCACGCTTCAGTGCGCGGCGTGGGCACATACACCCGACCAGAACCTCTTCCCCATTTTGTGCTCGTCCCGCAATGTCTTCCAAAATATTCATCAGACGTCTTTACATCTTAGCAATGTGCTATGTATCCCCCTCTGTACCTAGTTCGAATTCCTTTTTTTGGAGATGTCACCAGGTGCTAGTGTTAAACTTAATTCCACTTCCCTTGTCCTTTGGTCTGCTGTGGGGTGAACTGAATGGGTTGGCATAGGGCTCGGATTTGTTCCGCTCGTTCTTCGGGTGACTTTTTTTGTAACACATGGGCGAAACGCCACTCCCGCTGTCATCCTGCCGGCTTCCGTCGTTTTCCTTTTCATTAAAGATGTTCGTTTTTCTGTGGTTTTGACTTTCACGTTCGCTGCTCGCTGCTCGCTGCTCGTTCGATCGGTCGGTCGGTCGGACAGAGAGTTTGCCAGATGTGTCAAGAGTGAATAGGCGACCGAGTTTCGAGCTTCGTGCTGCTGTACAAGTATATCGTCCCTTCTTCCGCCTGCTCTTTCCCCTCCCCCCTCAGCTCTCCAGCCCTCAGCTGTTCAATTTCCACACGATGCCTTATGCGGCCCATTTCTCTCCCTCCGTTTCGCTTTTTCGTTGCAGCCCGTTCCTTATATCGTCCTCGGTGGTCGCTTCCGTTCTTGAAGCAAGGTTCAATTCGAGAAGGTTTCTGGTGGAGGGAATTCAAGTTTCATTTCCGCCATTTCGCCCGGTCGAGTGTTTTGTTCCCTCTTTTTCTTTTCGTTCCCCACTTCCGCTTGGAGGGCTGGTCTCTGTTTCCCTCTTCACTCCCTTTCCCTCTTGATTTGCATTTCCTAGTTCTCCCCATTCTCGCAGGCCAAGCTGAAGTCCAGCCATCACTCTCTCCCGCTTCCTTCCTCCGGTCGGTTGGCGTTCATCTTCTGCTATTCAAGTGCTCCTGCGGGGTCATCGTTGTCGTACTAGCCGAGCGCTTGGATAGATGGTAAATGGATGTACTAGTGCCAGGTTTCGGATCCGGTGGTGTTTGCTGTGGACGGATGGTTGTGATGTCCAAGAGCAGTACACTCGCGTTCTCGCCCATGGTCCCTTCCCCCCCCCCCTTCCGGTTTATCTTGGTTCTTTCTTCCTCCATGAATCGATCCAATATCCGATATCCCAAACCACCCCGTCCTTCGCCTCGTTCGCCTCGACCGCCGCTGGTTGTGATGCTGTTGAAGATGTCGGGGGGTTCTCATGGGGATCGTGTTCGCCGCTGCGTTGGGATTTAGTTTTGAGGGTGGCGGTTTGTAGGATGGTAGACGATGGCGCGTTAAGCGAGAGTAGGTGGCGTTGAAGGAGGAGTGGGAAGTGTACAGAGTCTCTGCGCTAAAGTACTTTTAGTTCTGGATGGCGAGTACTTCAACAGTGACCTCATGTTCCTAAGTACCTAGACTCACGAAAACCGGAATCCATGTCTTGTAGAAAACGCAAGGTTATAAGTATGTCATGCTTTTGGCAGCCGTCAGAGAGGGTATGAATCGTAGTTGTTGGAGATCTTTAACCCTTCATCCTGGATCCCGGTTTCGCGAGTCTATACGGTACTGGAGAGGAAAATTTAGGGTGGGCAGGAAGGAAAAGGTCAAACCAAGGATAGGGTAGGGGACCGACGCGTATGTTGAATCTCGATCCCACATATATTGGTATGGTCCGCTTGCACACCGCAAGGTAAGGTGCAGGCCCCAAACAGGCACCGATCGAGTGTCTGTATCCCGTCTTCACTCGACAGCGAATAAGAAAGCAGGACCCTGTGTGCATATTATTAGCCATGTTAAATCCAATAGGTTATCATCGGTATTATAATTGGTTTGGCATTTAGGTATGTGGGTTTACGGTTCACAGAAGCAGACATATGTTTTCTATCTGATGAGACATCGTAGTCACAATGTCCCTTTTCCTCCAAGCACTCTGAACTCGTGTACTGAGGCCTAACCCGGGAAATCGACATGGTATTTCGGGAGTTCGAGTCTTGCACAGCTGATTCCACAATGAGGGACTCTAGGTCCGTCTTTTCTTACGGTATACGAAAAGTGAACACTTGGTAACACAGGCAAACAGGCTTCATGTATCCAGCATCAACAGACATTATGAAGATGCAGAGAACGAAAACAGATTGTATATCCGTAGCCACAAACTTCGGTAACAACGGCTTCCGACGAGCCCCTTGAAGATAATGCACAAACTATGACATATAAGAGAACAAAATAACAATTTTGAGCCACTGCGTTTAAGCCTCAAGCATGTGTGCAGTCACACTCAAGACATGTTTGCAAGTCAGCCGATCTCGCTATCACTTCCAAGCCACGGACTATGCAAGCATATTAGCAAACACTCCGCATGCCACGGCACTGATTGATATATCACTTTCGATAGTTTGTTAGAGACAAGGATCTTCCAAGACTTCCTCGAAGACTAGGTATGAAAGTTGGAATCAGACCGAACGAGTGATCACTCACGGATATAGCTTTGCTGTTTAAAACAGAGCCGGATAGTGGTGTGTCATGGCAACTATGTAAACTTGAGTTGAGCATCTAGCCTAAATGACTGGTTGTCCATGGCCAATCAAACCAGTCCGTCAATTTTATACTGGGCAAGATGCAAACATGATTTTCTTCTCAGAATTGGGGAAATAACCATATTTTCTGAGCCAATTCCCGCCGTCTTGCAATATGTCAGAGCTACCAGTACGAACCTCAGAGTTTAGTGATAATGACTGAAATTATGTAAAGGAGATAAACGATGCAGCTGACAGTAGATTTCGAATAAGGACCTAAGCGAGAGCGAGAACGATAACTGTGCGATAGTTCATTGTGTATTCATTGGATCGAAGACGAAGTCAAGGTTACATTTCGGATGTTCTGAGACGTCCTTAGCTGAAGACCCGAAGTTTACAATTGTAACCTGGAAGAATGAAACGATGTATGACTGACCTCGCCTAATCCTCACGCCTTTAGTAGTACCTGTATTATAGTACGTTACAATCGTTAATATGTTCCCGTCTTTTTTTCGGGCTGGTAGCTAAAAATGTCAAGTGGCTCAATGACTGTTTACAAATTACTGGTATAGGATCTGGTTATACCATGAACGTTTGCAATACACCAAGTGTATTGCCTCGTAATGCTAGTCGCCTTCAAGTTGGCGCCATTATATGCAGACACAGTAGAGACACCGAGTGCAYACATGGTACCATGTATGCAGTACGCACCTGGCCCCACATGGAATGCAAGGGAGCTGAGAAAAACAAGCGCAAAACAAGGGTACGATATCAGTGGTCAGAAGCGGAAGCTCCGGGTAAGTGCAGGATCCAGGGTCCGTCATGTATCTCGAGACAGATTGTGCCGGGGATGGCTTTACACAGTAGGGACATGGTAAACGACGGCAACGATTACAAACGCCTGATATTAGAATTCGGTTCTTCCCTCCTGGTAATGAAACCTTTTGACTACCGGTATATCATTTGTGATCCTCTCTTGAAGACCGGTCAACCAATGCGGCACCTTCTCCCGTGCAGCTTTTCCAGTCGCATAGGGTGTACTGCGTGTTGTATGTCCATTCATACGGAGCAAACATCATGCGGCGGTAAAGTCGCCTCAAGCGCAGTAAGGCATTTCCTACGTCAGACGCCAGTGTAGTGTAAAGGGCCGGAAGAGTCGACTTTAACCCCACACAATCAGAAATAGCCGAGGGATGTCTGGCGGAGAAGTCAAGAATAGTGAGCTTCCTCTCGAGCAGAATCCATTTGGGATCGCATCTCGGCCTTGGAAAAAGAGGTGTTAACGACATGCTGACTTGAATGAAGGTACCAGCAAGGTTCGGGATGTCTAGAGGTATGGAAACTATCCCAGCATACTGGCTTCTACTGTACATATTCCGTAACACTTGCCGTTCCACATATTCTGCGGAATTGTCGGGTACATGCCCGTATGTACATTTCTTGTAGAGACGGGAGGCAGCTGTCCCCTGGGGCTGATGCGGATCCCCCAGAAACCGCAAGTTAAGCAACTTGGGCAGATCCATAAATACGGGGCACAGCTTTTAGGTAATATACTGCCCAGCGACGGAACCACGCTAGCGTGAGGTTGTATGCATAAGCGTTAGCGTCAGCGGCGGGCCATAGCTTTATCTCGACGACATGTCAAATCCGGCAACGATACCGCAGACGCTTACGTTCATATTGATTCACTAGTGAAGGCGATCCCAGATCAGATGGTGGACGTCGCTAGTTTTGATTGATTTGATTTGCTCTTGCCATCTAAGCGGCTACCTGTCTCCTTGCCGTATAGTTGCCCATTCCACCCCGTTCGATTCTGAAGTCTCATGATTGGCCCCAAATGAATGCACAAAGAAACCTGACTAGACCCTTTTCGCCCTCGCTCTGTATGCCCATACCACGAAACCCAGATGTGACAAAGGAAGGAAAGTTGTGACTGCGCCGTACTTCTATGCTCCTCCGTTAAATCCTGCCAAATGGTCAACACACGAGTAAAGCTATGCGACATGATGCCTCATCTTCTACTAACCCATCATGGGACCATCCATAGCCAGAGCCATGTTGTAGGGGTCATTGCTGGAGGCGTTTCCATTCTCAAGGATCGAATCCAACAAGGTCTCAAACTGAGCTGAGAATCCGGACTCGGTGCCAAAATCTCCCTGCTGAATCCAATGGGAGAGAGGAAGATTGGCGATGCCATCTACCTCTGCAGCGACTGCGTGATTGCGAGGGAAGAGCGCCGACACTCCAAGTTCAGAATTGTCAGTTTGGTCGGCGTGTCCTTGCTGACGGTGAGGACGCTTGTTGAACCAGATCATGTCGTAGCTAGGATCTGAAAGCTTGGCGATGACAGGGTGAGGATTGGCAAGAGGCAATCCGCTCTCGAGGCACTTAATGAGCAGGCATAGGCCGTTCATGGGCTGGAGGTTATGCTGAACCAAGGGAAGAGCGGTGCGCTCGAGGTCGTGAGTGCCGTTGGGCAGCTGGACGAGGTTCCAGCCAAACGATGCCATGTAGTTGTCGCGGGTAATCACTCCCAGATGGCCGACAGCATAGTGAATCCAGAGCTGCAGGGTAACCTTCTCCTGCTCAAGGTAGGTGCGGATTGACGAATATACCGAGCACATGAAATCCCATTCGTTGTGGAAGGGATCGTGCTGCCAGAGAATGGTCATGAAGGGCGATCTCTCTTTTTGCGGGGGCTGAGAGAAGAGCGGGGAATAGTACGCTGAGATAAAAAGCAATCAGCATGAATTGTCGACAAGATTGGTTCAGATTTGACTTACATCTGAAACCCATGAAGCCGTTGACCTTCTTCTTTGCCGCGGGGATTTGGCGAGCAGGTTCGGTGCGCATCATCGTTGAGAAAGCTCTCATTGCCGCTTCACGATCGCCCTCAGCGAGGTCGGCGAACGTCTTGACGATTTGATCGACGCCCGACATCGTGTTTCTGGCGGTTGAGTTCTTGATTGGAGAGCGTTCAACACGTGAGGAAGTGCAGCCGAGATTGGTTGCGAAGTTGATGTTCGGGGAAAGGTGGATGGGAAGTTTGGGTGAAGGTGGAAAAGATGAACTGGGCTTTCTTAAATAGGAGACATGGGGGTTGGTTGGTTAATTTGAGGGGGACGGCTTCTCCCTCCCTTCACTTAACGACCGAGAAAGGGGGAAGGGGGGGTTTGGGTTTGCTGCTTTGGGGGCGCAACTTCAAAAAAGGGCTTGGATTACATAAGACAGGGCAGCTTTGTGAACTTGATAAGAAAAAAGTGAAAGCAACCTGATCGAATCATGATTCCCTTTCTTTGATTGAAACTAGCATTGTATGTACGAGCTACGGATTTTACCACCTCCGTCAAATGTAATAAATGTGCTCCTCTTGCTGCACACCGTCTCGCGGGTCAAAGTTATCCGCAAGCTCCAGACCCTCCCCCCAAAGTGCGGGTCGAGTGAAAACATGGGAGAGAATACTAAGTGGGCGCTCCTGGCTGTAATCAACGGGGATCTGTTAGTCAGTTGTTAGCACATCATCATCCGTGAACAGTGGGCAGAATCATACGAACCTGGCGTAAGCCTTCATGATGAAACACAACCTCAGGTTGTCCTTCTACAACATAACCAGGGAATGATGTTGTCATTGCAAAGTCCAAGTTCCTAAGGCGAGCCTGCCGTAATGTTAGTGATGATTATTGAGTCGAGATAGAGGAACTTACCTCTTGCTGAATGGACGTCGGTGCTGGCGGCTGGGCGTGTCCACCCTACCCTCTGTCAGTCGTCCAAATTTTGTAGTCTTTAGACACGTTGAAGTACTCACCTCTGTGTGAATCGTAGCAACTCTCTGATGCTCGCTGCTGATTTCGTCCAGAATAAATTCAGCAGTTTCCGGAATGACCACAGAAAACTTCCGAGGGCCGTCTCGGTCCCTGTCGACAGACGTATCATCATCGAAGAGGTGAAGTTCCTTGTTGGTGTCAACCTCAAAATTGCCAAAGAACTTGTGCCATGGGGTGCCTGGAACGCGCCTCAAAGGGTGGAGAATATGGTCAATATGCCAGTTCTTTCCTCCCGCCTGCCCCACGACCTCTTGCTTTGACCTGTGCAAAAGATGGCCATCCAATACATACACCTCTTTTCCGTAGACCAAGCCAAATTCCCTTCCGGGAATCTCCTGAGCAACTTTGTGAATTGAAAGTGAGCGAAGGAAGCGGAATGCGAACTGCTGGCCTTTGTAGGCAGCTTGTTGGAGTCTTTGATCTCCGCCTGATGGCAGTCCTCGTTTCTTCTCAAGGAACGAGAGAAAGTTGAGAATTGTGTTTGTCGACTCAATGATGCAGCACGATGCCTTGATGATTCTGCTCTCGTTGCTAGACCCGAACCAGCTTTGACGATACTTCGTTCTTTTTGTGCATAGCAAGAGCTTGGCTTCATGGAAAAGGCACTGAAGGTTCTCTTCGAACTCCTTGATTGCCTCTGAAAGAACTGAACGAGAAAGCCTGGCCTGTAGGTGATGGAGTTTCTGACCAATTGATCAGTGACAAGCAAATGAGTGTTTCTAGGCCAGACATATTGTTACCTTGTACATCACTTCGAGATCCTGGCCTTCCTGGCTAGAGGTACGGTTTTCTTCGAGCATAACCGGTTGCTCTGATCTTCTAGGTTGCATGTTAATGAGATCCATGTCGACAGATGACGAAAAGAAGACCCAACAGTGAGTGCTTGAGGAAGCTACCGTGCAACAGCTAAATAGAAGGAGAAATTTTGTTGACAGGGAGTTTCGAAGAAGTGAACCAACTTAGACACAGGTTCCAAAACCCTTTCGAGGGACATTGCCTGCCGGTTTTCATCCCAACTCCTTCCTATTGTTTTCCCGGCCAACCTTAGGGCAAACGTCAATTTGACCAATCAGATAGGGTGCGCCGCTAGCAAGCTACAGAAACAATAGCAAAATGCGAACCCTTTCCCGCGAACAATAGGAGGACGTGCTGTGGGAGATAATAGGCCTTTTCTGCTACTCACCTTGACATTAACCCCACGCAGAGCAGATTGGATTGCCTACAAATACCTGCTCAAATCCTCGGCAAACGTCCCCTCTTCCTTCCTCCCAACACAACACTCGACGACTCCGTTTTCTAACAACTACCAGTCCTCGTTGTCATTCACCTTCATTCACGTCGATTTTCTTCCACTTTGTCTATCCCATCCATTCCATCACCACATCCAAGCACACCTGCAGTCGCCGTCTGCACCCCGCTCTCATCATGTCTACCTTGGACGTTGACACGATCAGCGACATCGCACCAGGTCTCAGCCCTGTAACTGCCCTTCACTATGGCAGGATCCAGGTAATGCTGTTCAGGTCCCATCTGGCCGATTTCTTTGAAGAGGATCTTGTCTATGCGATGGACAAGTCAGTGTGAGTCTTGACCCAAGGAAGGTTTCTTTCATAGCTCATAGCTGACTCCTGTTAGTGCCGTATTTGGCGAAGAGGCTTTGCTCATGGTTGCCCCCGATGAGACAAGTATCGCGATTTGCACGTATCCAGTTGGGCTCATGATGATGGAATGGGGAAACTGGGACATACTCGCAGTTTCGCCTCCTCGTAAGTTCACCAAACAGTGGGCCCTCTTTACTCAAGCTAACCAGACATTCCAGCGCAAACCCCTACCATTCTCGTCGAGAATGCCTTGAGCATCTCAAACCAAGGAGGTGCTAATCCCGAGCAGCAAGAGCGAAGCTCCCATACCATCGACGCGACTCTGCCCAACAACTATTTTGAACAGAGCTCGGTAACTCAGAGCAATGGTTCTAGCCGCCCTCGCAATCAGTTCGTTCTCTACTACCAATGGCTGTTAGATACTCGTTTCTCCGAAGATCCCTGTCTCTCAGCTCGCGATATCTGTATGTGAACAAACTCTCCCGTCTTGCATGGCATTCATTAACCATATCTACACAGCTCAAGTTGTTGCGGGCTTGTGGAACAGCGAGCACCCCGCGGCAAAGGCTCGCTTCATGGAACTGGCGGAAATGGAGGTCCGGCGTCACCGAGCTGAGAATCCTCACCTTTACCCCGACCAGCCGCGATTTCCCACGGCCGATCCTGTCCCTCCTCGCATGAGATATCCTTGCGAAGTCTCATCCGAAGATCGGCAACGAATTCTGCGGATGCTTAACTTTGTCTGGGAAGAGTCAAACGGCCAGCTGGCTGCCGAAGAAGCCGTAGTTAACGATGCCATCCAACCCACACAAGCTGAGGAGGTCGGCCCTTTCCCCGACTACGAGTGGGAGGAGCCCAACCAGATCATTGACATGTCGACCGACTTGTCCGTGGCGCAGGACCCGGATTTCATCATGACTGAGGACGACTCCATGGGATTCCTTCTCAAGCAGGCGTGCTGATCCTTTACTTGACACATTCTATCAGTGCAGTTCAGCAGCATCATCAGTCTCGATCCGTCTGTTCCATCAGCCATTTCAATCAGCAGCTGGATCTCAGTCTTGACATCACCGCAGAGTCACCTGCCTCGTCCTTCTTGGGTATGGCTATCAGACTTCTACATACGACGACACGACTTTGACACCGGCATGGATACAGCAAGCGACAACGGTCTCGGTTTCTTTTTCTTATGGTTCGCATTTCCCTATTTGTTCTTTGTCAGAGTCACAGCAAGCACACATCTTTCTCGACAGTCGGCGCTGTCTCATCGGCACTAACTCATCCATACCTTTGGCGTCTGTTTTCTTCTTCGTCATTTCACCGTTCATGGAAAGGGATCTTAGCAGAAGGGAAAATGGGCGGTGCGACATATGCACTGGGTCGGTCAGAAGGGACTTAACAGTCGGCAGTCTTTTTTCAGGAGGAAGCAGCATGGTGCACATCTCATTTGCATTTCGGTTCGGTTCGGTAAAAGGTATCTCAAGGTACCACACAAATCACATGGCGGAGGGCATAATGGGTCGGCTTTAGTCTTTTTTCGCATCAGGAAGGGACAGGTCTGGTTTGTTTTAACATGATATCCAAGGGGCTCGGTTTCTTGTCTCATTTTATGGTTTCTTTTCCTTTGTTGCTAGCATATGGGAGCGCCGGGTGGCTGGCGCATCATGGTTCGTTCATCAAGTCTCCGGAGCTTATTTCGTTCGTCTATGTAGCACAGGTAGATCACTCACACAAAAAAAAAAAAAAAAAAAAAAAAAAAAAAAAAAAAAAAAAAAAAAAAAAAAAAAAAAAAAAAAAAAAAAAAAAAAAAAAAAAAATTTGCATTATTTAAAAAACCCAACTTCTTCGTCCGTATGCCCTTGTGACATTCATTCGCTTGACAAAGTCTGCTTTGCTTGCTTGTCTCCGCTGTGCTTCAAACTGTCCCGTCCTTCCGGCAGTTGGCTTCGCTGCTTTGTCTGCTTCCCGCGTCGTGCGGTAAGGGAACCAAGTGAGACGTCAAGGATTCCGGAGTATCACCAGTAGAGGACCCCGGCGCATTCCGCAACCACAAATCACGAGGCAGCGGAGTAGCCGTGGAAAAGCAAATGGACATAGTCTTTAGGATGATTCGATTATGTGTTATCAGAAGACATACAAGCGCATTCAATCACCAGCAGAATAAAAGACTGAATCATGGAGTATCTCTCGTTGTCATCATTTGCACCGCCTCCACCTCCAGTCCCCCACCTAATCCGTCCTCCTCCTCGCCACGGGCGCCTCTGCCATGTCAAGAGTAGCCTCCCTTCCGTTCCCTCGGGCAGGAAGAAGGTTTGCGCCGCCTCAGCCGACGAGAGCGCCTCGCTCAAGATCGCC
Source organism: Neurospora sp. FGSC 6877 (assembly GCA_009805295.1). NCBI lineage: Eukaryota > Fungi > Ascomycota > Sordariomycetes > Sordariales > Sordariaceae > Neurospora > Neurospora sp. FGSC 6877. The sequence goes on from RAON01000262.1 coordinate 31,166, forward strand.
CTCCCATTGCAATGTTATCCAATACGGGCTGAGACCACCTACTGCCGCCCACTCCAGTCACTACTCCATATAAACGTCTTGCATCGGAACTCCGTGCCTGTCTCCTTGTCGCCGGACGGCCCGAGGGGTCGAGCACACATGTAGAAGGATCGGCCTGTAATGAGACGAGAATCAAGGAGTGTGAGCTTGAGGTCATCAGACTGGTTCAAGGGAGGGAGGGAAGGAAGGAAGGAGGGCAATCGAAAGAAGACAGAGGAAAACAACAACATCACATACCACAGTTAATCCCCGGCTTCTTGGTCACCAGACTCTGGCAATCATCGCCATGTTCACACTTGGGAACGACCCTCTTGCCAAGCAGCTTGGACCAAGACTCTTTGTTCTGGATCGGGTCGAAGACCGTCTTTCCCTTGCCTTCATCCTCCACCGCGGCGCTGGCTGCTTTGTATGTGGTCGGGCTGGTCTTGTGTTCAACAGCATATTCGTCCCATTCTTCGATATCATCGGTTTGGAAGGATGGCTTTGGTTGGCCTCTTGTAGATGGAGATGGCTTGTCGCTCGTTGTCGTTTCGGGTATTCTCGCGGGAGAGTGGTTGGTTCCGTTTGTAGGGGCAAGTCGTTCGTCTGGGTTGACGGTTGGAGTTGGAGTCTTCGGCTTGAAGAAGCCCATGAGTGTACTTTGTGATGGGCCTGGCCCAGTTTTCGAGGATGGCTGCTTAGCGAGGGCTGCCTTGGCTTTCTTCGGTGGCCTGATATATGATGCAGGTTGCTCAGCTCGTCGTTTTGGAACGGGGGATGTTTGCGACAATGCTGGCTCGGTTGTAGTTGACTGAGATAACGACTGCTTTGGCGATGATGCGGAGCTGGCAGCCCCCTGTAGTGCAGCAGTAGCATTCACCGTGGTAGAAGATGTGTTGGTGGGATCGGAAGTGTCTTGGCTGTCGGCTGCTAGGGTGGCTGACTTGGGTGTGGTGGACGACGTTTTCCTCTTGAAGAACATGTCCTTGATGCTCTGCCGTCGGTCGAACTCTGGAATGAGCTTGGCGGAGGTAGGCATACAGTCCTTCTGGGACCATTCACGCTGGCGTTGGCCATCCTTGAACATGCCCTCCGGATTCACCATGTCTGTGATAGGAATGGTCACACCATCTTTGCTGACACTGTCGCCGATGGTAGCATAGACGGGGCAGTGGTCGGATCCTAGAAGACCTTCTTGGATGTTGGCGTCGACAAACCAGTCCTTGATTCCGGAGCTACACAGAACATAATCGATCCGGCTACCGAAGTTTCCAGGCCTCGCATTCTTCCTTGTTTCCCAGCACGTGTACATGCCCAGACGCTTTGGATGGAACTCTCTGCAGAGATCCCACAGCACGGGCTTCTCTCGCCCTTCGTCTGGCTCACCGATCACTCGGCCACCGAAGACGATTTGGTTCAAGAACCGGCGCGAAGGGGTCGAGATAAAGTCGTCGAGTGTCATGGCCTCCTTTTTCAACCGTTCTGGTAGGCCGGCGGTATCCATTTCGTTTCGGATGATGTTGAGGTCGCCGCAGAGGAATACCTCCTTCCCCATGGAGACAAGGTTACGAACTCTGGCATCGATGGCGTCGATGAAGGCCTGACGGAACTCGGTCCTGGTCTCGTCTCGCGTGGCCGGGCTGTATACACCGATAAGAACAAAGGCAGGGAACTCCACGATGGCACATCTTCCTTCGGAGTCAAGTTGAGCTTCGTCTATGTCGCTGGAGAGTTGGCCGGGAGTGGGATAACCACCAATCTGCTGATCGGCGGGCAAGTCGCGAAACTTTGTGGACGAGTTCGGCGGACACAGAACGCCAGTGATGCCTTCTTCGGCGCGTATCGGGCAGCATTTCGAGGAACGAGTGTAGATTGCAACTCCCGAGTAGCCCTTCTTGTACTTGGGTAAGCTGAAGTACACATCCCAGCCAGGGACGAGGACCATGTCGTCTCTCAAGTCTTTCCGCTGAATCTTGGTTTCCTGCATGACCACAATGTCGGCTTCCAAGGTGTCGAACATGGCCTACACTGTGTTAGAGCATCCGGCCAGATACAGCTTTCGAGTATGGAACTTGATCCCACCTGAAACGTGCGGTTCTCCCGCCATGGCTGGTAACTGAATGGGTTTCTTGAAGCAGTCAGAGCGGGTTCATAGTGACGGCTTGTCGTGTTATGACCGACCTAATACCATTGACTACACATTTGTTTGAGTTAGACAAAGCAAAACGCAGCAAAAACACGCAAGAGGATCTCACCATTCCACGTCGTGATCCGTAACCCCATTTTTCAGATATTCGTTCAATGATGCTAAGGTAGCTGTATGGATCTACCAGGTTTATGGACACCACAAAGTCACTTCGGTCGCCGGATGCGGTGCTTGTAATTGCAATGGCCACACGAGAAGCAGAGGGACATGGGCGGACGTCTCAATGTTTGGCTTTGCATGAGCAAGAGCTTCAGGTCTCGGGATCTGTCTCTTAATCGGGAACAACAGTCTTTCCCTCACGTCGCTACATGGACCGATATCTCCGGTCTCTTGGAGTTTGCCACAACTCGAGTGAACGCGGCAAACGACCAACGACGTTCCCAGTTGGCGGCGTCCACAAACGAACGACTGGTTCGTGCGGTCCAATCGCGCAGGTGAATGGGACGGTCCAACGGTTTGGAGCACACGAAGTCACCTGACAGGCAGCTGCTTACTGCCAAGACAGCTTTCGTCATTCCGAACGGGGAACGTGCAGGTAGCAGTGTGGCTTGAACTTGACCGCCTTTGCACTCCAGCCACACCCCATAGAGCAGCCGCAACCCACCCACCCGAGGTCGAGCCGAGCAATGAGCTGATCGGTCTCTGACCTCACTTCGCACCCGGAGTCACGAGAAGCCGCCAAGCGCAGGAGGGAAAAAGTGGGGCCAGTTGCTACAACCTTTGCTGCTGAATCCGCATCCACCTCGTTACCACTCCTCCATCACCACCTGTAATCGACCACAACGAATACGGACACCATGTTCGCCCAACGCCAGATGTTCTTCGCGCGCCTCGCCGCCAACCTTCGCGCCCCCGCGGTCCGCCAGACCGTCCAGCGCCGCTTCGCC
>RAON01000263.1:0-30561 GCA_009805295.1 Neurospora sp. FGSC 6877
TTTTTTTTTTTTTTTTTTTTTTTTTTTTTTTTTTTTTTTTTTTTTTTTTTTTTTTTTTTTTTTTTTTTTTTAAAAGAGGACGCTTCCCCAGATTTACATTACCAGGGGTATCCAATCACGAGCTGCATTCAGTGTACATAGTAACTTGAAGTGTCACCCATTCCAGGACTGGACAGATGGCCCGCCGCGGAGCTAAAAGTGTCCTGTCGCTGGTGCAACCAATGGTCCAATGGCCCTCCCCTCTTTTCTTTTTTTCTTCAATCTTCTGATCTCATTCCTCAACGTGGCTAAGATCAACCCGTCATCGATCTGTTGACAGTTGAGACACGCATAGCCAGATCCTGGATGCGACCTCAAAGATACACCGTGTTGGCCTGGGTTTCCACATAGTCCAGTGCTTGGAAAACATCACTTATTCGCACGAAGCCCTAACAAGAATGTTTGTCATTATGTTTGCATAATTTCATGCACTCTCCAGTGGCGCCTCATGGCAAGGTATGGAGCCAAGGCTCGACGGGCGCAAAGCCGGACGGACAGTCATGAACAGGGCAACCAAGCAATCCGAGGGGACGGCCAGTGAAACAGCCAAAAACCATACGACGGTGCATACAATTATGATCGTGAGGGTGGCACAGCATCGAGACAGTATCCGATTCCATTGTCTTAGCGGGACGCACCAAACAGCAACAAACACTTTGGAAGCCTGATACAGACGCACGCCAGGACATCCGTATCTGTCCAGTTTATTCATGATCATTGCTCTTTCCGGCTTGTTTTCCAGCCAAAGTCTCTGGTAAAGTTGCAAGGCAAGATCCCAATGGCAACATCTTTCCCGAAGACACTCTGTCTGTGGTAGAGTTCACCCTGACAGGCTGTGCGAAATAAGGGAAGCGGAAAACGTGTTGAATAATGGCTGAATACTCCATTTGCCATGGAGTTGAGCTCTTCATTGTGATATTGCCAACAACAGTCCGGAAGAAAAGGGGATACGCTTAACAACCTTTCCGTCCACCTGAAGGTCCAGTTGGGTTCAGCTAGGCACTGGTCAAGGCCTGCTTGTCCATTACAGGACTCTCGAACAGCATGTTGTCATCCGCTCTCAACCCGGTCTCCCAACTCTTTGCGTTCTTCGGATCGCCGCATCGTGGTCCGTACGCGGTCACCGCAGGTAATGGGTCTTATGCGGACACATTTTTGGAGTCCTGACGGTACCATTGACCCGACCAGACGTGATGTCTGACTCTAAGATCTTGTCTCACACTTTCACGACAGATAGCAATCGTCCCACCAGCTGTGTTCGTTGCCTGTTTCAGACAAAGCATTCGACAAGACACTGAACAACCGGATTCTCCACTCCCGATAGAGACGCTGGTTGTTTTTTGGTGTGTTGGGAGTGAACAACACGCGGAACCATGGACTTGTAGCGCCTAAATCGCTCTCCCCCATCCTGCCTATACCTGCCACGGATTTCTTCATTCAAGACCCAACCACCCGTGCCATCAATGAAGCGCAAGCATCATGAGACTGACAGCCATAACTACACGCTTCCTTGGCGAACAGATCCATTCGCTCGCGTTAATTCGGTCTCTTCAAGCCACGGCTGTTGCATACTCTCTTTGGGAAAAGTCGTTCATGATGACTACGAGCCACCCCCTTACGTACGATGCGTCGTCACGCCGGCGACGCTCCAGACTGAGAAGCCTGGGATGCTGACCAAGTTTTCCTGTGTGCGCTGGTGCATCGGAGCATCGGAATATCGTTCAGCCTCTAAGCTCGCTCAAGGCAAAGGGTGCGGGAGCCTCGGAGGTTGTAGCCTCGAATTCTGAGAGGTCCGCGCGTTGAAGGTGGTGACCGGGCATGTCAACCAGGAATCCGAGGTGAATCAATGGGGTCCCCAACAGAAATTTCGGGCGCGTAAACTCCCTGACTCTCACCCTCCGCCTCAGCCGTTCATTTTCTTGGGAAAGGCCTCCATCGGCTGACTGTCAGTTTCAAGACAATGGTTTTGAATCGTCAACGTCAGGTATGTCTCGCCAAGTTGGCGGTTGAGGTTGTACATGACAGCAATACTCATTACCGGGCGAGCTAGGTTCTGGTCATTGCATTTTCTTTCGCAAGCCTCGAGGGAGTGGCGATGTGCTAGGCGAGAACACCTGGTTTTTGGCAGACGTGTTAAGGTGAGGCGTAAGGAGGGGAAGCGGGCGGCGGCCGCAGGCGCAGGCGCGTGCCCGTGCGAAGGATATCGGAAGAAAACCAAGTTGTGTTGTTGGCGGGAATTCGCTGTTTTTGTCACTGCATTCAATGACCCGGAAATCGTGCCTCCTCGCAAACAAATCAGGCCCAAAGCATAATAAAAGTCGAACCTTTCCAATCCCAACGAAGTTGTTCTCATCCTGATCCTTCTTTCCTTCCACAAGGACACCACAAGTGGTCAAAAGCGGATAACTGCAGGCACCAATCACCACTCTCCACTCTGCCAAACAAGAACATCCTCGCCAGCGCCGGGACCACTTCACTTACTCCAACCTGGTACCCATGCACTTGCCCAATGCTCTGTCGGCGCCTGCTCCTCTGCCCACCAAATTTCAAAATCTCTACCTTCCACTTCATAAATCCACTTCCCGGGCCGATTTCCAACACCAAACTACAACAGTTGCCTCACAACTGTAAAATCTTCCGTAGTATAGTGGTCAGTATGTGAGCTTGTCAAGCTTGAACATCATCAGTTCGATTCGCTCGAGACCCGGGTTCAATTCCCGGCGGGAGAGACCATTCTTTTTTCTCTTTTTTTGTTCATTCCCTCATTACGTTTTATCTATCCTCCCATTCTGCTCTCTTGTCTCTTGTCCCCGCCTTCCTATCCTTTTTTTGGCTCGCCAAATATTCGTAGGACACAGTTCATAGAAACAAATATAATAGCTCCGAGTTCGAGTCAAGTGTTACAAGTTGCTTCGAGAAAACATCAGCACAACGGCTTGCTACTTACTACAAGAGAACAACTGAGGCCAACAGCATAATTCGGTCGCGGGGAGGAACATGCAGTCATTTTATTGTATCACGATCCACACAGGAGGTGCGCACAAAAAAAAAGAAAAAAAAAAAAAAACAACTGGGTATGAGATGTAGAACCTCGGCCAGAAGCTGTATGACAATGCTCGGATTTCAGGATCTTGGACCCCAAACAGGTGCTAGTGGCCTGGCATTGTGATGGTGGGTGTTCCCCAAAGTCTTGATGTCAGCTGAACGTGCATATGTGAGAACAAGAGATTGCAGTAAAAAGATCGGTGTTCTAGGCAAAAAACGACGAGGTCAGGCCAGCCCAGATGAGCATCCCTATTTGAGCCAACGGCACATGCTGACGGGACGTGGGGCTCTGGAGCTTTGGGTCTTCCAACGTCAAATCCTCACTCACGCTCTGATTTCCGGCCCTGTCCTCAGTTAAGGAACCTGCCTCGGGAAAAAAGACATTTGTCTTCTGGTTTGCGGCCCAGAGGCTCTTATCTCAACACGTCGCTTTCGGAAACCATGTTGATGCACAATTTAAAGACAACAGTCGCCGATAAAGGTCCCAGTCTTGAACAATGTTTTTTCAGCTCGTATATTCGAAATATCGTAGTGAAGTCCAACTAGGTCCATATGTCTTGACTGTCAGGCGGGCTAAGACAAAGAACTTTTATGTTCTCTTCCCCAAGTGTGTGAACCACCGTTTATACGAGTATTGGTCGCTTACGAGCGGCTTGTGATCAATCGTCCAACCGCCGATTGAAAAAGGCAAGACGAATCGACTGACCACTGCCGCACCCATTACGACACTTGAGATAGTAATATGGAACATGAAGAGGTTGAGCAAGAGTCGTATAACGTACCGCGCAATATAGAGAGCCAATGGCTCTAGTTCCGTTGGGATGGGACATGGAACAAATGACGGAATACGTATAACTCCCATAGCGTTTCGCCTTCTAGGCGGGCGAACGTCGAAAACATTTGTTCCCTCTTGCCCAGCCGTATAATCACCGTCTCGCCAGTCTTAGACGCTCACAAGCAGCTTGTGGTCGACTGTTTAACCGCTGGCTGTGAGAATATGTGAGTATGATCAGTATATAGATGCGCAATGCTTCAGCGTTTCAGGCACGGACATTCTCTGTCGAAAGAAACCGATTCCATACCATCACCATCACCATCACTACCACCATCATCTTCAAGCCCAACCTCGATAGAAAGGCCCCCCCCCCCCCCCCCAATCTTGCAGGCTAAGAACCACCAGACGTCCGAGCAATACCATCACCCCACAACCTCAACCACAACCATACCCCCAAGCACAACCCCAAGCACATCCCCAAGCCACCCCTCCTTCCAAGACACCACACAAAAAATGGTGTCTCCACTTCCTCTACCCTGGTGTCTTCATCTGCGGGTCCGAAATCCGTCCCGGCTTCGTCCTCCTCTGCAAAAACAACTGCCGCCCGGTACAAGCCCCCCCTCCAGTGAACGCACATGGATGATTGCACAATGACTTCAACGCGATGTATCCCCAGTGTTACCGGGATGGGTACGTCTATGTGCCTGGGAGAGGGTGGGTGAAGAGGTTGGGACCTAAGTTGTAGGTCCAGTGTGGAGTGGTTGTAAGATGGGCCAGTGATTGCGGCGGCACCATACCGCTTAAGGTGGTGCGATGGTGCCGTTCGGTCCGCATTGCCTATATAGGTAGGTAGTGACCCTGTGGGACCGTCTAGGACGACAACCCAGATGGTAGGTATGTTGTCACCGCTGGTCTTTTGCATGGTCTTGTAGCTTAGTGGTCCCCACGGGTACTATGCCTTACACTGGTTGCCCTAGGGGGGGGGGAGATGGTGAAGGGATAGGGAGAATATATCCCTGTGCATGTACATGGGTTGTTGAAGGATTGGGGGACGAGGAAACAGGTGAAACGACTGACAAGAGGTATAGGTCGGTTATTGAGGCGAAGGAATATTTGTGGGGAGGCTGTTAGGAACTTCAAGTTGACAAGTGGTGACCTCGGTGAAACAATTTGAGATCCGAAGGAGGAAACCATAGGCGCAAGCTGGGATTGCGGTATCTCCTCGAAGAGAATGGTAACAGGCATCCATACCAATGTTATGTGCAGTCTGGATCGTGAAACCTTCGACCAGCGTGAAGAGCTTACTGTATACGCGAGTGTCCTCGGTGCGAGTGAGTCGCTGAGATAACCCGATAATGCCGAACTAACTCGACAAGCTTCCGAACCTGGGTTCGGTCCTCGACCTTTTTTTTGGCGCAGCAACGTCACTCCAATGTTCGAGAGGGTGAATGGGAATCGAGCGAGTCCAATGGCCCACTGGCGGCCGTTGAAGGTGCTCCGACCTTGGGCCTGAGGAGATGGAGGGGGTATTTAAAGCGTTATTCTTCATCGACCACTAACCCAGAATCTGAATCTGTCAACAACCACGACTACTATGATTTCGGAACCAAAACAATCAAAAAGAATCGGCCATTCCCACTTCTGAGCCTCCTTCCCCAGACTTGGGAACTGGCTTTGCTAACAATTTGCCAACTGTCCATCTCTCAAAGTGAGTACCAGCCCCTTCTCAACCCCCCACCCCCCGGATTCAAGTTCTTGGCCTTGAATCGTTACTAACCGTCACTCCCTCGCCCCTCTTGTAGTACCATCAACCAAGCCAATGAAGAAATGTGCCAACGATTCATCCATGGCGGCACTTTCGCCTTGTGCGGATGCCCCATCACGCTCGGGATGGTAATCCCCTGTGTTGACAGACACACATGCCTGGGCCTAGTTGATGCACGTCCGAATGTGTGGGGTCAGATGTGTTGGCCTTACCTCCCTCAGCTGCGCCCATACCACTACAGGCAGGGGATGAAGCCCAAGGCAAAGCTCTGAGATTGGGGGTGCTAGATGGGCGACTGGATGCTGCTAAGACCACATTCACTGGCAGGCCGCTACCTATTCAAGAGGCGGCAGAGGGCATTTGGAACAAAAAGGGATTCTCTCTCGATGATTCGCGGTTCGGAAATTCGGCCTTCAGCACGGGATGGGGACGGGGAGAATGAGAGAACACCTTACCTAGGCAGCATCAACAGCAGCACCAAGCCATAAACCGCCAATGGGGTCCACTTCGTGGATCCATGTGTCGAAATCAGGGATGATTAAAGGATCGATGAGCCCCCTGTAGGTAATATGACCAGGTTTCGCCAGTGTGAAGAACTCATCCCTAATGGTGTAGATTAGGACTTCATGTAGGGCTCGTTGAGGCGTCTCCCTCATGCCGGACTGCGGCAACTGGAATTGTGCGGCGTGTGTCAATTTCAGGCCTTCTCTTCCCATATGATGGTGCGATACGTCGTCTGACAACAACCTGCACGACACTTGCCGAGTGACCACGAAGGCCGGTCATGAACTGTCAGCGATGGATTAAAGGGGTTGGCCACGAGGAGTCCGGCATCTGTCTTCGGCAACCAATAAGGGAATACCGCCAGTACTTGTGCTGACCCATGGATGGCACTGATGTTCGGTTCGGCTCACTTCCGTAAGGCTGAGGAGGGGCCGCGCCGCCACGCTTATTGATCCAACCGAAAGTGACGGCAGCACACCCAAACTTTAGCTATCTTACCCCAGAAGCGTGGCTCCCCGCTAGACCAAGCTACCAAGGCGGGCTGTGGTATGTGTTTGCCACGATGTGGTAGTGCTGTGAGGATAGACTTGGCACTCCTGGTCAGAAGATATGTGGTTTAGAAATGTGGTTAATGAACATGATCAGGGGCAATTTCGACTTGAACGATAACAGTAAAAAGGGGAAAAAAATAAGCATCCAACAGCTCCGAGGTGAGCACACTTGGAATAAACAGCGAGAATTCCCGAGAATATTGTGAAACAAGCCCCCAATCGACCCCGGATTTGGCAGGTAATGGAGACAAGTGACAGCCATGCCGCAGATGAGCAAACGTGGTGACACAAGCCCATTGTGTTCAGCAATCCACGCGGTTGCGCTTGGCTCTCTAAAGCCCAAGCCAATCGGAAGACGAGATGGTGATATGCATTGCGCTTATGCATGTAATATGGCGGCCTGAAATAGACCCAGCCGAGTCGCACGGCAGTGACGGGGCAAATTTTTGAAGTCGACATTCCCTTTCTGCTCATCCAAGGGTTGCAGTGAGCCGGTAGGGCTGTAAGACGCATGTGCATGGTTCAAATCATGTGGCGCCCTTAAAAAAAAAAAAGGCAGAAACCTGGGGTTCCCGATCAGGTAAACTCGTGGGCAGACTAGCTTTCCGATGGTGTAAGTGTTTTGTCGATGATTGGCCGAGTGGCCGCGTGTTTTGCGGACAGAACAGCAGTAACGTTATGTTCAGATCCACGTTGAAGACGTACACCTATTACCTATGAACAAGACAAGTTGGTTGTATGGCTGCTGTCAGAATTGATAGCTGAATTCTAATTTCGATAGTTGTACTGCTCGAGTCAGCACCCAGTCCTAGGCACGCCATATGGGGCATGGTTTGGTGTAGAGAGATGGGGGCCTGAAGAGCCCAAGAGTGTTTTCTTTCCGGTTGGCGGTATTGTCGAGGTCTATTGTTATCCGAACAAGTCGGAGTTTTCCGGATTCTATGCAGTAAGTAGCTGTCTTGACAAACAGATAAAAGCCATGCTGCCCTGAGTTGAGAGGAGTTGCGATACCGCAGCATCATCAGCGCTCAACACAAGGAGGTCCACTCGAAGAAGAAGGATTGCCCATCTATTACCTCAACTTGACATTCGCAGAGAATGTCTGTTGACGTTTCGCTCACAATGCCCAACAGCAAACAGTAAGACTGATCCTTACCTTAACTTCCTCTTCGCTCCCTAACGAGTCTCGCTAATGATAACTGACATGGCCTCGACAGAAGCAGCTCGTCTGCTGGAAAATCGGATGAGCACGGGAGGGATGCTCGACTCGAAATGTTCCAGATAGAAGAGAGACAGGAGGGCAATATTCTTGTGCGGGTGCCACACAGACCTCGAAAACCGCGGGAGACTCGGCGGACTATGGCGAGGGAGATTCGGCGCATCATGGAGCCCTTTGATGTGCCCAGGTAGGAAAAGATGATGGTTCATTGTTGAATGGCTGAGGTTCGAATAACAACTTGGGTGTTGAAGCTTGCAAATTTGCCTGGTATAATATGTACTGGCTCATTGATGTGATGATGGGAGGCAACCTGGCTGATAGACGACGGTATGCCCAGCCGATCGTGCTGTCAAAAAAAGGGTTGAACCGGATGTCCGGAACGTGGCACTCAAGTCGAAATCCTTCAACTCTTAATGTCGGCGATCCTCTTGTGCCTGTTGTTGTTGTTGTTGTTGTTGCAGACTGGAAGCTTGACATGACCTCCGCTGACGAGTTTCACCTCCAGCTCCACGCTCGTGTAGGGGTCCTCGAAATGGAAATGAAGACCTTACTTATCGACACGTAGTTGATGGTCGCACGAAGTCGGATGGCGTTGAACCTCCAAGTAAGCTTCTGATACACGTTGGAGAGTTCGTCCGTTGTTGCGGACACTGCAGGGAAGAAAATGGAAGCCTGAAGCTGAAGGGCACTTGGGACACAAATTTCAAGGCTGCCTGGATTTTTGGACCAACCTCTTTGCCCGGTGCCTTGCGCGTGACCTCTTCCCGTTCCCTGGCTCTGCTGCTAGTGTTTTATATGGACGGCAATGGATGAGGTGCGACGCCAATGACGTGCTACAGAAAAGGCATTAAACTAGATGGTGGTGTAGCGGAATGACAGCTTGTAATACCGCTATTATCAACATCTTTGGTCCAAAATGCGGAAATCTGGTGGTGATGATGATCCATGTTTTGGGCGGTTGGACGAAACATTGGTTGTTCGTTCAGCAGGGCCGTGGGACGAGAGGGTCTGTGTCGGGTCACATGGGATCACATGGGCTAGTGTACACTAATATCACAGCTCTGGTTGGTTTGGAGCGTGTCTTCCCATCTGAGAATATACAGTTTCAACATCAAGATTACAGTATGACATGATTGCAACTGGCCATGCTTGATTCTGGTGTACTTTTACACATGTTGATATTTATTTTCTTGTCAATAAGAACTCCCAGAATGCTTGCTAAGAACGATGCCAATGAATATCTTGTAGCGCACACCTTGTTATCGCTTGCCCCTGTCATGGTGTCGGGCACGGCTACCCCTACCCCTCAGGATCCCCTGTTCTTGCCATGTGCTCACTTTCAGGCGCTCTTCTGGGCTAAGCGGCTGTCATGTGCAGTTACCATGCCCAGCCATTACTAACAATAATAGGTTGGACATCGTACGCTAACGTGTTAGTGCGATCTGCTCGAACCAACAGTGATGGCCAAATGTCAAACAAGCGAGGAGCCCACCACAGCGGCTGGCAGCCCAACTGGAGCCGTTGTCATGGCCCGCCTCCACTTTTGCTTCCATTTGGCGATTCCAAGTCCCAATCCACTGCAATTCACCGACGACAGCCACTGTCAAAGAGGCACCACCACGCACTTGCACCACCAACGACGTTCCATTTGTCCATCAACAAACGCATCCCCAAAACAGAGAGCTTCTTTCTAGAGACGCCCATTGCCCGCCACCATTTCTGGATGCGCCGCCTTGATCGAGACGGCTAGCAACATCGTCGCCAGCATCTGAAGGGCTTCCTGTCCTCCCTGATTTAAAGAAGAGCTACTGAAGCAACCAAGACCCTGTCGCCAAACGCCCCCGGTCTACACCTCGCTCCCATCATCTACGCGCCGTCGACTCTCCCATCTGTGCCCAACCTCTGGTAGAGGGGTCGACCTGACGACACAAGCCACTCCGACTGATCTTCTCTCGCCACACGACGATTGACCCGAGCACTACCAGTTTACCTAATCACATCGGTCAAACAGCCAGACAGCGAAGCAAATGATGAACGTCCCGGGTCCCGGCCGCTCCATGCAGCGACGCTCCCCCGCCCCGGGCACCGAACCCGGTGGTGGTGGCCCGCCTCCCAATATCCCGGCCCGCTCGATATCGCCCGCCGTTGGAATGGGAGGACACATGGGTGCCCAAGCTGGCATGTCGAGGTCTTCAGCTGGCTCGAATCGCTCAGTTCAAGGCCCCGGCGGCGGCCCCGGCAGCGGCGGCGGCGGGAGCACAAGGCGAAACAATGTGAGTAATCATCTTCCCGCCTTGGCTTCCTTTACTGTACCATCGGCCTGTCTTCCGGCCCCCCCCCTTCTCTCGAGTCTTCATCTACATGCGCGCGTCATGATACCGTGTCGCGCCATCGTCATTGTGTCAATCGACGCCCCTGCACCTGTTCCCTCCTTGCGCGCTCCCCTCTTCAGCTTGTCCCTGGAGCGAGCCATGTGTCCATGACCCCGCCTATCCCCTCCATTCCATTCCCCCCCACCTCCCGTCTTGCCCTATATCACCAGTTCGCTGCTAACCATGCTATCTTACAACAGTCATCCGGCAGCTCGTCGTCCGTCCCGCTGTCGCAAATCGAAAGGAGCGTAACACATCTACTTGTTGCCACCAAGCAACTGCTCGAAACCCTGACACAATGGTCCCGTGGAAATGCAACCGACACCCAGGTTTCCGACGTCTATGTACGGCTGGGCTACGAGTTTAATATGGCTTGCCGAGCCTTTACTGCCATCAATGTCGATATTGACGACTTGGGTAACGTACCCGAGTTGTTGCGCACCATCCTGGAGGCCACCCTAAGCCAAGAAGCCAGCGCTGAAAGTCTCGAGAAATACCTGCCGAGGATACGTGATATTATCATAAATCTGCTGCATGGTCTAAAGAGAAAACAGCAAAAGTTAAGGCAGCGCCAGCAAAGGGAAAGGGAGCCGAGCATCACAGGAGACGATGGAGGCCATGGTCCAAGTCGCGGACCTGGGCCCAGTAGCAGTGGTGTGCCCACCAGAACTACAAGTACTAGTACCATGGGTAGCGTTAATTCTGGGCTCACCAACATGTTGAACGAAGGGCTAGAGAGCAATGGTTACCGACCGGACTCTTTGAGGGATGGTTCTCGGAACTCTGGTCCTATAACGGCATCACCCACCAGACACTTTCCCACGCAACGGGACCAATCTCGCGGCTCTGTCACCTCTGACCAGTCCAGCTTGTCGAGTAACACGATGCAAAACATGCCCGTTATGCCTCCTTATCCAGGTGAAGATACAATTCCGACAGCCCCACCGGCCCCACCCGAAATCAACGTGGACAACTTTCCTCCCCCGCCACCGCCGCCCAAGGCATCGCAACAGAGCGCTTTGGCGGCTCTGCAAAGAGGAGGGGATCTGGAAAGACGAGCTTCCCGCAGATATTCGGCATACCAGATCTCCAAGCATCTCGGCGCCCAGGGTGGGATCCCTATGCTCCCACCCCAGACGACGCCGATACCTAATAGGGGATGGGGCGAGAATAGAGAGTGGATGCGGGCAATGCAAAAAAGAGAGAGCGTCCGCCACAACCGCAATGCCTCGAACCAGTCCCAACGTACCATTGGAATCGATTCCTCTCCCGTCCGGGTTCCCAGGCGGGTTTCTGAAGAGCCTGAAACCGCCGAATCGCCTGCATTCAACAGGGCCGACAGCTTTAATGTCCAGACGCCAGATGACAAGTATCCTGCTCCAAGCGCCACTCTTAAGGGCCCGCTCGCAGATCCTATCCCGATGGTGGATGAGGTAGACTCGCCTAAGCCCGCTGCTACGAGGCCTGCTCCTGCGCCTGCCGCTCCTCAGCATCAACACAAGCCCTCCATTCGCGCCCCGACTCCCGATAAACAACCGCCCAGCTCGTTTATGCTCGAGAATTCGCCGCCAGCAACCAAGGAACTGACCCTCTTCCTGCAGTATAAGTCAAAGGTCAAGAAGTTCGTGCTCCCTGAAGGCTACGACGATCTATCTGTCGCTCGTCTTCAGCTGGCCTTTATCGAGAAATTCTCGTGGAACACACAACAGGATGGAGCTGATCTACCGGAAATTTACATTCAAGACCCCGTCTCCGGTGTCCGCCATGAGCTCGAGGATCTGTCTGATATCAAGGACCGCACAGTACTTGTGTTGAACGTAGAGGCTTTGGATGAAGTCAAGAAGCATATTGACGAGGGCATCGGGTCCCTCAAGACCATCATCCAGCAGGTCAAGCAGAATGTCGACGATCAAAACGCCACCATTCAACGTGTGTCGGAGCGCCAACAGGAAACCGCCAAGGATCTCGCTCGCATTGCTGCCACCCCGCCCCCTACTATCATAGCACCAAGTGGTATGGACTCGACGGCCTCGCCACGCTCCTCGTCTTCCTCTGTCGCCGGCGCTGCTGCCCTCACCGGTACCTCGTCCAAGAAGCCCAGCCCAGGCCAGCTTACCGAGATCCGATCCCTCCGTCGCGACCTCGCCGTCCTTCGCCAGACCTACTCCAACTTCCAGTCCGAAGTCCAAGGCTCCATGACTGCTCTCCGCAACAAGGCCAACAATGTCAAGACGGCTGCCGCCAAGCTGTCCGTTCCCGAAGTGGATGGCGACTCAGGCCGCGCATACGTCACCAAGGGTCGTAAACTGCTCAACGCCGATAGTGACCGGCTTGTCAACAAGGTAGACGACCTGCAAGATCTCGTCGAGGACCTCCGCAAGGACGTTGTCCACCGCGGCGTCCGCCCGCTTCCCAGACAGCTCGAGTCGGTTACCAAGGACATCACCACGCTCACCAAGGAGCTCAAGAAGATGGAGGAGTTCATGAAGAAAGAGAAGCCCATCTGGACCAAGATCTGGGAAAAGGAGCTCGAGGACGTCTGCCAAGGTCGCGACGAGCTGCGCCTCATGGAAGATCTCATGGTCGATTTGCGCGACGATTTGGAGAAGGCCAGCGAAACTTTTGCGCTTGTCGAGCAGGCGACCAAGGAGCAAATGAAGGAGGGCGGACAGGGCAACACCGTGAACGGATCGGTGTCGAACGGCCCCACGCCCTTTGGCGCCTTTAGTCGCGGGCTGAAGAGCATCTCGGAGAAGGTGACGTCTGCGGATCCTAGCGAGGCGAAGGAGGGCGTTCTGGGCGAGGTGCGTGCCTTGCAGCCGAATCATGAGAGCAGATTGGAGGCGATTGAGAGGGCGGAGAAGCTGAGGCAGAAGGAGTTGCAGACCAGGATGGTCAACCCGCTTACGAAGGAGCTGGCCTCTTTTGTGGAGGAGGGGAAGCTGAAGAAGAGTGGTGGTGTCGAGGAGGTGGAGAGGGCGCGGAAGGCCAAGGATGATAGGATCAGACGGGAGGTGTGGGAGCGCATGAATGGCATCATTGTGGAGGATGAAGGTGGTGAGGACGAGGAGGATGACGATGAAGAGGAGGAGGAGGAGGAGAAGGAGGAGGAGGAGGAAGGCGAGGAAGAGGGTGAGGAAGAGGCGGGTGTCTCTGCTAAGGGGTCTGTTGATGAAGATGGTGATGAGGAGGGCGAGGAGGAAGCGAAGGAGAAGAACAAGGAGAACCTCAAGGTTGATGACAAGTCGGACATGGATGATGAGGATAAGGAGGGCAAGGAGAAGGCTGAAGGCGCGAAGGAGCCCGGTGCGACTGCTTGAGGAGAGCCAGTCTACCAGGGTTGGAGTGAGTGGTGATGTCTGCCCCTACGAGTGTGGGTGGAATCCTGTCGAAGGGAGCTGTTGAAAACACCGATACGTCTATACCTGTACATGCCATTGGTTGAGGGCTCGACGAAGATTGAGTAGTCTAGAGGAAGAGGAGGAGGAGGAGGAGGAGGAGGAGGAGGAGGAGGAGAGGGGAGAGGGGAGAGACAGCGTCAGAGAGGCTCGAAATCTTATACCCCTTTTTTGGTTTAACAATCATGTTTGACTTTCGTTACAGTTACCAATTGAATAGTTTAGGTTACCCAAGTCCAAGGTACTTTGGTGCCGCCTCTTGAACTTGATGATTTGTGTCCGATATTTATCACCAGACGACATAAAACTAACAGTCGCATCTTTACCTAGAAATTATCACGGCGTTCCTGCTTCTCGATCATACGTAGAGGTAGACTCCTAGATTCCACTTTCAGATAACTGGACGACGCGAATTGCCTCAACTCAACTCAGTGTGTTTCGCTCCAAGTCTAGACCCAACAACCTAGGTAACTGTGTAAGGAGGGCAGCCGCCTGGTCCCACAATGTAGGCGGACTTCCCCATCCGACGTTCTGCCGAGGGGAACAGCTTCTGGCACTTCCGTTCCGCACATTCCCCCGCACCGCGGCACCACAGCCCTCGGGACTCGGGAAGTGTGCGAGACCTGCATGCATGTTTGGGGTAAACGACCCCTCCTTTCTCGAAATCGTTCGTTCACGACACTCGGTATTCATCATCCGTGAAACCACAACTCAACGGCAACAAGGTAAGAGACTTCGTCGGTATATAGCGAAATTACCGTTTTATAGGTAGACTATGGTTACATTGACGGGATTGTTGTTGGTGACCAACGGGTTCAATAGCGGGTTTCTAGCGGGAGGTAAGTGGGAGGTATGTAAGCGGGTGTGTGACGGGCGAGGGCACGGGGTAACATTAGGCTGTTTGGTCGTTTGTGAGACGGGAGATGGGAGACACGGGACGTTGGGGTTATAAAGACATTGGGTCCTCCTTTCTTGTTCTCCTTTTTTACATTTGGGTCTTTCTTATTGAGAAAGTTACTTACTGTTCATTAGCAGTCTCTCATCAGGGCGGCACTCACTCGCCTCACCTTGATAAGAACCACACACCAAAAAGCAGTACTCAACAAACACTCACTTACCATGGCACCCACCTACAACTTCGAAACCACCATCCAAAAGGCAATCGACGACGGAATCGTCCCCGGCGTAGTCCTTTACGCCCGCAACAAAGATGGTCCGTCTTTCCCCCTCCCCTTCCCTTCCCTTCCCTTTCCTTTCTCCACCGTCACCGTCCGTCACTCATCCTAACACCCCGACAGGAACCCTCAACTATTCCCACGCCATCGGCCACGCCTCCCTCTCCCCCTCCCACCCGCGCCCCATGACACCGCACACAATCCTCGCCCTAGCCTCCATGACCAAACTCCTAACCTCCATCTCCGTCCTCCAACTTCTCGACTCCCCCTCTTATCCCACCGAAGAATTCTTCCCTCTAGGCCTCGACACCCCCGTCACCGACCCCTCCTTCCCCCAAACTTACCTACCCGATCTCGCCTCGTTGCCTATTTTATCACCAACCACCACCGACCCCTTTGCCACACGCTCCCGCACCAAGCATATAACAGTCAGACACTTACTCACCCACTCCTCCGGATGCGGGTACACCTTCCTCCACCCCTCTCTCATCGCCTGGCAAGACTGGAAGTTAAAGCAAGAAGGCAAAACCCCCCATCTGCCGGTGGGAACGGCCTTCGCGCAAACGGTTCCCGAGCAGTTTTCTTGGCCGCTACTGTTTGAGCCGGGCGAGGGGTGGGCGTATGGGTGCGGGAGTGATTGGGCGGGGTGGTTGTTGGAGAAGGTGACTGGTACGAAACTGGATGATTGGATGCAGGAAAATCTGGTGAAGAGGTTGGGATTGGAAAGGGGGTTGGTGACGTTTTATCCTGAGCGGGTGTGGCCTGGTGAGAGTGACAAAAGGGAAAAGGTGGCGGATATGGGGAAGAGGGTTGAGGGGGAAGGGGAGGAGGGGACGGGAGGACATGCAAAGACGAGATACTTCGATTGCCCGCAACTGATGAAGCCGGCTGATCGCGGGGCGTTTGGTGGCCAGGGAGGGTTTGCGGATTTGGGTGCTTTTTGTGAGGTGGTGTATTCGTTGTTGGTTGATGATGAGAGGCTGTTGAAGAAGGAGACGGCGAAGTTGCTTTTTGAGGGGCAGTTGAAAGACGAAAAAGCGAAGCAAGCTATAAATGAGAATATGAAGACGCCTGAGTGGGTGGTGGGTTATGTGGAGGTGCCAACCGAGGGAAAGGGGTTGGTGTATGATTGGAGTGCGGGAGGGTTGTTGGTTGATGAACCGGGGAAGGAAGACGAAAGTGGGAGGTGGAGGAGGAGAGGGTATCTGGGGTGGGGAGGGATATTTAACTTGAATTGGGTGAGTCTGAAGTTCTCTTTTGTCTTCTTGTTTTGGACCATGGTGAAAAGAAATATTCGCTAACATTGATGTGTAAACATAGTTCGTCGACCGAGAGGCCGGTGTTTGTGGAGTGTTTGGGGCCCAGACTTTGGACCCGGCTGACCCGCTGATTGAACCGTTGATCAAGTATTTTGAGAAGGAGATCTATGAGAAGCATGGGGCGAAGTGATCGAGATGGAGTATATGCGTCATTGTTCCCAAGGAGGAAATAATATCAGTTGCCAGAAAGTGAAATGTAGCAGTTCATGATCGAAAAACAGGAAGGCCATGATAACATCGTGGTGGAGATGTGACTGTTGCGATATTTGGATTGATGAGTGGTAGAATATCCCAGAGATGATCTCGACTACTCGTCATCAACCGGCGACCCGATCAGAATCTATATCCATTCTCGCTCCGGCCCGCTCCGTCTCGTCCGGTGTCACAGGCTCACAGTCATGTTACCCTGCGGAGCAGAGTCGGAGAGAAAGAGAGAGCTCAGCACTGTGGGTAGGGACTGCATAAGCGAAAATCAATTTGGCCTCGTAGGACAGTGTTATATGGGATGACTGTACGAGAAAAGAAAATCCCACATGATGGAAGAGAGTAATGTCGTTTCGGGAGACGGGATGTGTGTGGTCGGGTCGGGTGAGCCGTGTAGCGGGGCTGCCCCGCTGCGGGAACGCTCTTAGGCGGGGGACGAGGTCGACGTCCATCCCCTCGGATCTTAACGAATTCTCCTTTGTCCTTCTTTCTTCCACCATACCAGGGCAGAATGCGAGCAAGATGTCGACGGTCAACGGGATCCGCAACGTTTGAAGTACCAGAACTGTGGCTTTATAATGTGACGTTTTTCTCGCTATCCTCGAAAGAAGCCCCATATGATACGGGCAGCGAACGGGCTAAACAGCTGAGGCAGGTGGCGGCTGGCCGTCGTGCCTTCCGATAATCCTATTGGGCCAGTTTGTTGAATGCTGATTAGAGGATGACATGTCACCCGACATCAAGGAAGGAAGGAAGGCTCAGTGATAGCTGAGGCAGGATTCCATCTTCACCTACGTTGCCCAAGTGCCCAACCTCGACCGCATCTCCCAAGCCCGCGAATGCAAACAGCCACGTCGTCTACTTATCCACAACCTTGGAACACCTCCATCTACGCAACAGACTCCCACTCATCCAAGACGATGGACGACTCATTAGAACAACCCTCAGCCGGCGTAAGCGAGTTCGGATGCCGAGGGTTTATTACTGGTGGCGAATGGCCGGGTGGAAGACTCTCGGCAGAGTCCTTGAGCCCTTGGTGGAAACCATCCAACTCTGGTGATCCTCTGGAAGTAACCACCGGTCCTCTGCCCCAATCCATATGCCAAATGTGTGATCATGATCCAGGCAATTCTGTCCCAGATCAACGCACGATACAGCAGTTAGAGCCTGACATATGCGGACTCTGTCGTATTCTATTTGTGGGATACAAGATATTTCTTCGCACTTGTCCCGAAAGTGATCATGCTACACCGCAGGCATGGCTACGCGAACGAGGTCCACTTTGACTTTCTCTTTATGCGTATCAGGAAACATCAACAACATGCAGACGAATCCTAATATCAGGTAATGTTCAGAACACTGCTAGAGCCATGTGGAGTAACGGTTTACGGATACCAAGTGTAATTGTAGGCACCGAAGATGTACCCTGTCCATGGGGAATGGCCATGCCACTCGCTAGCACCTACGCAAACTATTTTGGATGGTAAGGCCAACCGCTTGAAATCACCAATATTGCCGTGGCTTGTGCACGGAAAGTCAAATTCGATCTCGTCGCAAGAATATCTGGGGGCCTAGCCTACTGTACAAACCATCATACGAAGTCGTGTTGCATTTCAAATGAAGAACCTCCACCTAGCCGTCTTCTAGATGTGGGATCAACGTCCGGAATGGTTCGTCTTGTGGAGACAAAGCGGTTGGGTACGGCTACACTGACATATACCTGCCTAAGTCATTGCTGGGGCACGCAACAGCCGCTTGAAACGACACAGCAAAATTACTCACAACATCTGACATCTATTGCATGGGACAACATACCCAAAACGTTCCAAGATGCAATCGAGCTGACTTGGGACTTGGGCGTTCAGTTTCTCTGGATCGATTCACTTTGTATCATACAGCATGACGACGAGGATTGGGAGCGAGAGTCGGCCAATATGTGCAGCATATATGGAAACTCCTACCTCACGATTGCGGCAACACCATCACCGGATTGTCATGGAGGGCTCAAGTATTGGAAAAATCGAGAGCTCGTTAGAATCACTGGCTTAACGGTTGACAAGTCACCCCTCAACATATCACTTATCGCACTACCCGAAAGAGGGGTGTTCGACAAAGATACACCGCTTCTCCACGGAGGTTGGGCTTTGCAGGAGCGGTAATGTCTCCAAGGGTAGTTCACTTCCTGCCTGCTGGGGTGGCATTGGAATGTAACGGGGGATGGTTGGCTGAGTTTCCAGAAAGAAATTTATGACTTGGACTTTTCGATAAATCAAGTTATCACAAATCAGTCGCCTCCGACTCACTCGCAACGAAGGCCAGTGTGTGGAGAGCCCTCATTGTGACGTACTCCTCGTCAGCGGTTTCCTTTTCTTCTGACAAGCTCCCCGCAGGCTCCGGTTTAGCTCAGCATATGGCGAAGCACAGAGCTGGGACTCGTTATCTTGCAGGTCTATGGAGCGACTCGCTCACAGAAGATCTACTCTGGATACGCCAACCGTCTGCCAAGTGCTCGTACGGTACAAGAGCCAAACCTTGGAGAGCCCCTAGTTGGTGTCATGGGCTGCGTGGGATGATCCAATATTCTATGATCTTGAGCTCCGCTTCCCTTTCCAAAGATTTCCAAAACTATTCACTCAACACGACGTATCAATCTTCCCGGCCACTGCGGATCCCACTGGAAAACTATCAGCTGCGTCCATGACTGTTTCTGGACAGTTAGCTGATGCATCCAGCTGCCTTTCTGCCGAGATTCTATATTTTTTAAAATACCTGACCATGTCACTCATCTCACGCATACGGTTAAAGTCTTCACTAATGCATGGTTAGATACTTATGTTGTGGAGTGTGAAGTCTCGAGGAGCTCACTTCAAGAATACCTTGCTCCACAACAAATCAAATCTTTTCGGTTGACGCGTGGAAGCTTGCACGGGTCCGAATATGCACTTCTCTTGCAAAGAATTGGCCCGTCTACAGACTACGTACGTGTCGGGATAGCAGAAGAGTATCGGAGATGGGTGCCGTATCATGAGTCAAGCTCGGATTCGGAGGATGTACCAATTGGCGACTGCGATACCTGGGACTACAGGCCAAGTGTCTTCGAAACTGGTGCCGTCGAAGAAACCATCAGGATCCTTTAGCTGGGGGTTTAAAGGAGTCAAGTGATGGCCAGACTCCAGCCATCGTGAACGCAGATCATGATGACGATATAACAATCTTCTGAGGACGGTTTCACGCAGTCGGGAATAGCAAGCATTAAGAAGATGAGAAGAAGAGCCAAGTGGTCGTCGGATCTAGAAGTGCTGTTTGCCTAGAGGTACCGCTGGGAGTGAGTGTATACCTCATATGGCAAGTCTTCTTTACCTCCAGGCGTACAGTTGGCGGAAGAACAGACTTTATCTCTTCAAGGTTTGCAGACTTGCTACATCCCCGCTCATTTGGGCTTCAAAGCCCCCAAATACTCAAACCAATGTTTTGTCTACTTCTCCTTCGAATATCTCGGCTTGCATTCAAGGGCTAACTCCCCTCCCTCCACGTCGCTCATCAACCAGGCAGCTTTTGGTCCTCATGGATTGCGGCAACGGCGACTCTGAAATCGGATTTCTTCAAGTAATCCGTGAGACCATTCAACAGCAACCCCGCCGGCTTTAAGTTGAAGTTGTGTGACTCAAGTTTCAACACCCAAATGGCAGACTGCACCTGTACCATCCACACCGAATCACATTATGTTCGATGGCCAGCTGAACGGTAGCATGTTGGGGCCGACTGGGAGATGTCAAGGATATGGTGACTAATCGAGGTATCCGTGACTGGGACAAGACTCTTGTAGGTACATGTCTTCCAGATTGGCTCGGGTACCGACGCTCATCAAACCCCTTATGTTGCACCGTCTGCATGTATGTATCTCACAAATCATTAGGCTACCTATCAGCGTCCTTTCAACCAAGTCCTAATAAGTCCAGAACCCCTTCAGGAATGCGTCCCCGTCCGATTCCTCCTTTTCCTTCTTTGCCCCCCCCCCCCCCCTCTCGTTCCTCTTCTTTCATAATAACTCTGGTTGTTGGTCGCTTACTATATATTCTTCACAGTCCGCATTGCAAACTTTTTGCTAGCCCACGATGTGGAAAGTAAATCTTTTTCGCACCGAAAATCGAAGACAAGTGGTAGCGAGGGACGACACTGGACTTCCCCCCGCGTGTGTTCAAAGCTGTAGTATGTCCAGGTTTCTCAATCTGTTTCTCCTCATTTGTCGTAACCACCACTGACCGTAATTGCAGGCAATGTGTACTCTGAAGCCCAGAGTGCTGGGAAAACCCCCAGTCTATGTGAGGCTGGGAGTCCCTTCATGGAGTATTATGATTCCTGCAATATCTGCATCCTGGCTGAAAGCGATGATCCTAATGCAGTCACCAAATCCTATCTCGAGCCAAAATTCGGCCAGTTTGTCTCGTATTGTGATCAGGCCGGCGACCCATCATGGTATACTTCGACGAATACTTGGAGGATAGCCACATTTACGAACAACAACGTTCCCACAACTGTGACTGTGTTGGTCCCAACTTCAGTTCTTCGAACACGTGCCCCACCAGATATATCAGACATGTCAAAAACAAGTACGTAGATGAAATGCTGGGGATTGACAATATATATGCAACTCCAGATACTCAATCAGTCCTCGTTTCGTAGCTTGCAGATGGCTAACTTTTTCTTCTCTCTCCACAGCGAGCTCATCGAACCAAGCAGACAGTACCACTTCGATATCAACCATCACGGCCTCAAGCGCAATTTCTGTTCCAGCTACCCCAACCACCGGCTCCAGTTCTGCATCTGGACAACCTGCTGCCGCTCAACCTGGACCAGCCACAAGCGGTCCGAGTCCATGGGTCTGGGCTATTATTGGAGTTGTAATAGCATTGGTTCTTATTGTCCTGGGAATCGTTGCCTTTCTCTATAGAAAAGGCAAACTCTGGTTCCTCAAGAAGAAGCAGGGCTCGGCATCAGCGCAAGAGCTCAATGGCGATTCCAATTGGAGGACTGGAGACAAGCCAGAGCTTCATGGAGAGAGCAGCACTGCGGCTACCTCTACAGGTCCGCCGAAGGAGTTGGATCCCTCGACAACAGTCGAACCGAAAGAGCTTGATTCGAGTGTGAAACCGGTCGAGATGGCTACCGATGATCCGAGTACAAGGCCGGCTGAGTTGCCTACCGAGTTTAATGATGCCAGAGTGCCACCGGACCTGCTGGGTATCGAAGAGGCAAGAGATACAGGGCCGTGCAACGATGATGTCGAGGGGTGTTGATCGTGGACGAAATTTAAAATGCTTGCCGTCTTCTTGTTTCTCCAAGGACAATGACTGCGGAGTGGTTGGGAGACACTCAGCGCCTCCGTCCGATATACAGATTCCCGGATCATTCCAAACCAAGTTCTCGGCAGTGCAACACCTGAACATGCAGGCATCTGGGCCTTGTAGGCGGTAGCCTCATGTCGAGCCTAATTGGTGTAGCTCCAATCACAAGTCACAACACTCCCACCGCACAGTTCGCCACCAAACGCTACGGCTCTATATCGCTTTGGGTTCCATCCAGACTATTCACCCTCCGATCGAGCACTGCGATCAGGTAACCTATCATCCTTTTTTCGCCGGCTGTCAATAAAAAGGGAAGCATTTTCCTGCATGAATCCCCGCTCGATCTGTTCTTTCTCTTTTCCTCCTTTTCTCTCCTTCGTCGTCGATCAAAGCCGCTGTTTGTGTAGCTTCCAAAAGTCGGTTGGTCACTTTAAAGTGTACTACATACAATGCAGTTTACCACTTTACTACGCCCGGAACGTCGAGGGGACGTGGCAGCGATGGATGCTGCTAGCATTCCCGGCCCGTGTTATTCAAGCTGCAGTAAGCCCATGTCCTTTTTGTTTCTTGAGTTTGTTTAATCGTTGCTTTCGCTAAGCCGAACTAGACGACGCGTATCTTTAAGCACAAGAGGTTGGGAAAAGTGCCAGTTTATGTTCCGACGACAATGACTTCACGGGCTACTACAGGGGGTGCTACTACTCTTGCGTTCTGGCTACAGCTGAAGATCCCAGGGAAGCTGCCAACACTTATCTTGAGCCCAGATTCTCTCCCTACATCTCGTACTGCCAAGAGCAAAAGAGTATCAGTCCATCGTGGTACATATCGACGACAACATGGGCAATCGCCACGTAGAGGAAGAGTCCAAAAGTATCCATGCCACCCCCCTTTACACACCAAAATACCCTCGATACACTCGCAAAAGAAGTAGCCTTTCCAACCATCCAAAAAAACATGCATTCAATTGCTTCCTCTTCAGAATTGATGGCGCCGAACCCCGAAGAGGGGGTGGGGAGGGTGAAGATGGACCATTAGTCCATTGGCAGGGGATCAGAGGGGTTGGAAGGGGAAGAGGAATCAATGTTTATCAACCAATCCCAGTAGGGCTGGGCTCCCTGATACGAGCAGGAGGTGCGGAGGGTTGACTCGTAAGCGTGGAGGAGGTAGCGATGCCAGTGGAAGAAGTGGCCCTCCTTTAAGTCTTAGCATTTCTGTTCTCTGGCAGAAAGCAAAGGGGGGAAAGGGAGGGACATACAACAAAATCAATACCAAGCATCTGCATAGCATGCATCCCCTGGAAATCATCGAACCGATTCAAAGCCCCGCCAACACTAGTGGCAATAGAGGGCAAGTTGATGAGACATTTGACGGCTCAGATGTGATTGGTCTGTTTGGTTGCGCTTAGGCTTCTCCATTCTTTGCGGGACGATGGGGTTGGGGCAAGCAGGTGGGATGTCATTAACACCAGGCTTGGACTTGGATCCGGGGCTGGGACCGGGGCCACTGCCATGGTGTCTTCGTGGTCCGCCTGGAGGAGGGAACGTGGAGACGGTAGTAGCAAGGAAGAGGGCAGCTGTTGCTGCTGCGATCGTGCATTTGACCATTGTTGAGGAC
Organism: Neurospora sp. FGSC 6877; assembly: GCA_009805295.1. NCBI lineage: Eukaryota > Fungi > Ascomycota > Sordariomycetes > Sordariales > Sordariaceae > Neurospora > Neurospora sp. FGSC 6877. The sequence goes on from RAON01000263.1 coordinate 23,326, forward strand.
GCTGGCAGCAAGAAGTGATGAAAGGAATATGATTAAGGTGAGGTGCCTAGAGAACGTGGGTAATGGGATGACATTTATACATTATCAATCATACCTAGAGGTATATAACTGGTGTAACTTCAGGAAATCTAGCCTTTCGGAACCCGGTTGTCTTCGCCGACAATACTACTATACAAGTAGAAACGCATGGTTAAGGATACCTCGACTGAATTACATGCATAGTAGTGGTGAATATAGTCGTATGAGTCCATCCATACGAGTCAGTCGGCGACACGCCGTAAAGTCTCACATCGCAGTTATAGAAGGTCCAAGGGTCCGGGGAAGTCGTTCAGGTTGAGTTTAGGGCCGCCTACGCACAATCCCCAATGCGTTCAGAACGTTTGGGATGCGCCAAGAGGGGGTTTGGAACTCACTAAAACTTTTGTTCGATTGGGGGTCTTTGACCGGGACGGTGCATGATAAAAATCATTGACGACACCGACGGGAGATTGGGGGGAGTGGTGGTGGAAGTGGGTGTGCAGACCTAGCGACTCGTGGAATTTCCATAGAGTGGACAACAGCAGGCACCGCGTTGTAGTAAAAGTCTGGTGGTAATGGAAGCAACAGGAACGATGTTTTTAAGTGGGAAAACGCAGATCATACCTCTTCCTTTGACGATCTTCCAGTTGTGCCTCTTGCAGTACAGCGCAAGGTAGTTTATTTGATGGTATAATCCTTGGGTAAGGTGTAGTCCATTGTTTCATGAGGCTGCAGTGTAGTATCAACACCCTGAACCCCCATGAACCTCCCTGAACACCCGCCATCTGTCCATTCATACGCCAACAAATTAGGCAACATCGCCCTCTTGAGCTTCAAAGAGCGCAACAGGAACTCCATGCCCCGGCGCGCCGACAATCTCAGCCTTGTGGTACTGTGCGTGCCAATCGCCCCTGTACTCGAGCCGGTCGAATTTCTGTAGAAGGCGGACCACTGTAGAGGCAAATGTTAGGGATTTGAGCCCGAGATCAACCAACCCTTTGCAAGAAATGGAAAAGAAAAGACTCACAAGTAAACGCCATCTCAGTCATAGCAAAGTTCTGTCCCACACAGATCCTCGGCCCCCCATTGAACGGCACGTAATTCCAAGCCTTGGGCGTCCAGTAATTCCATCTTTCAGGGCTGAAGATCTTGGGATCCTCAAACGGCTGTCCCTTCTCCCCCTTTCCTACAATCTCGCCTACCTCCGGATACAGATCCGGTCGCCTCTGCATGCTCAATGCCGAGTACGTCACAATATCGCCTTCCAACACCGTAATATCCGGTTGTCCTTTGATCCCAGGGAGACTTGTATCCTTCAGCGCTGCGCGCAGGTTGTATGGGACGGCAGGGTACAATCGCAGCGTCTCGTTGAGGGTATGGGTCAGGTACGTCATGCTCTTCAGGTCCTCGTACATGGGCGCACGGGAGGGTCCAACGACGGCGAGGATCTCATTGCGCAACTTGTGGTAGACTCGCGGATAATGCGACAGCTCATAGATAGTCCAAGACAGGGTGGCGGCGGTGGTGTCACGGCCGGCGAGGAGGACGGCCATGAGCTGGTCGCGGATGACCTTGGCGTCGCGGGTACGGCGGGCGAGGGAGTGCAGGAAGGTGAAGTCGGAGGAGGATTTAGATAGGTCTCCAAGCTCGGAGGGCGGAAGGGCGAGGGCGCGTTGGATGAAGGGCTCCACGAACCGCTCGAGGATGCGGATGCCACGGTTGTAGCGATACTTGGGGATCATGTGGCGGAAGGGGGTGAGGATGGTCAGCATCATTTGGATGCGTTGGACTTCTTGGAAGGCGTCGACGAATTCGTGCTTGGGGTTGTTGAGGCTATCGACGCTGCTGCCGAGGAGGAAGTCGGTGGTGACGTCTAGGGTCATGCGGTAGAAGAGGTCCATAATGTCGACAGTTTGACCGGAGGCGGGGAGCTTGTCGATGAGGATCCTGGTCCATTTATCGAAGATCTCGAGGTCTCGGACTCGGTCTTTGATGAACATGGGCCTGATCAGGGCTCTGCTGTCTGACCACAGGTGGCCATCGGTGGTGAAGATGCTGTCCCCGAGGAAAGGACTCCATGTCTCGTGAAATTTTGGTCCTTTGCCGTAGTCTGTAAACTTGGAGGTGAGTACTGTCTTGACATGTTCGGGCTCTCGAGTCATCAAAAAGCGGACGCCGCCGAGGAAAGCTATCTCGACGCAGTTGGGGCACTCGGGGGTGGCCCAGTAGTAGAGCTCATCGTAGAACTTGTCGAGCTTATCGCGTGCTTGCATGAAGCCGGCCCTCACAAAGAACCGGAAACCTGGCGGTTTGTCACTTGTCAGGCACGCCCAAAGTCATCATTCAAAGCAGGTAACTTTACCTGTGATGGGGTTCGTAGCCAGGACGGAAGACCTGACACCTCCGGTCTTGCGGATTTTGTAGTCAACCCAGGCTTTTCGGCCCATGAACAGGACCAGGATGAAGCCCAAGACGGCGGCCCATGTTTGGTTGGAGTCTAGGGATAAGAGTGCTCTGTACATGATGGGTTGAGACCACCATGGGCACCCTGACGCTTGATAAATGCCCTAAAGCTTGAAGCTCAAAATGGATAATGCGACTTGAGTGTCTTGGAGTGTTGATGATGATGAAGTTGTGCTGGAGGAGGGGAGTGTCCAACCGCCTCCAGAATGAAGGAGGGCTTACATGTTAAGTTGTGAGGAATGGCGACCACATGCAAATGATAGCCAGGCTCAACCGCGGTCGTGGACGAATGAGAGACTTGTCCGCAGCGGTAGAGAAGGCAAAAGGCATGGTGATGTTCCCTTTTGTGGAGCTCTGGGAGTCTGGGGTGTGATATAATGCGGGGGAAGAGTTGTAACCAAAAGAGGTGCTAGCCAATGGCAGCATCAAAGTGTTTTCTTCACCTTGGGACACCAGCATCCCATAAGAGGTTGAGATAAGGTTTGGGTGCGGCCGTCTCAACTTTCAAGCCACACAAAGCCACGAATGGGCGCATGAGTCGTGCAACATGGGAGAAAGCTGTGATGGAAAAAAGCCATGTGATGGAAGATTTGGCGGAACCTTCGGTGCGTCTTGAGCTCCGCTTGACCCCAGATGGGGTCCTTGGACGGGTCAACGGGAGGGTCTGGGGACTTGGGGGAGAGCTGGAGACATCGTCATTCCCCTTGCCCCGCAAGACGCGGAGAGCTCGAGTCAGGTCTGACATGACAAGCTTTCCCGGGTGCGGGGGGTGGCCATCGGGGTATTGAAGGTGTCAGCTTGGGATATCGAGAATGAGATGAAGAATTTGAAAAGTTTTTGTGGTAATTGGGGATCTTTTCAAATTATGAGTGACCGCCAGTGTCGTCCTGCCGTCGCGGTCCAACATCATGGCGATATGATTTGGAGAAGGCGGTTTGCGGACAAGCCGGGATGGATCGGTTATGTACTCTGCTCGAGTCAGTGGATCTGTCAACAAGGTAAGTGACAGCAACCATGCGCGGGGAGAGCTTGTCATTGAATGTGGCAAGCGGAGCCCTTAGACGTCATTGTCAACATTGCAATGTTTACCGCGACCGGTGTAAGTTGGAGTTAAAGGAATTAGTGATGTTTTTGTTCGTTCAAACATATAATTCAACTCCCATAATTTCATCCCACCGGAAGCCGCTGATGGAGACTCACACAGTTTGGCCGAGGATAGGCGCACGAGGCACGGACCCTGTGTTGCCCGCCACCAGCCGCGTGCAACTGCCGCGAGCTGGCAAAGAGCTGCTGAGTGCTGGCTGTGCGGGCGGCAGAGCTGTTCATCGGCGTCGGCACCAGCACGTCTCCAAACACAACGGCAAAATTTGATAATGATTGGCTGGGGTAGGGCCGACGAGGTTATCAAGGCCCATAATGGCTCCCAATCAGTCCTAATCAGGGCCCGTATCAGCCACCCAAGCGCACTCCAAGTCTCCAACAGCGAGAACTCGTCGAAGCTCCAGTTCCCTCAGCTCGAAAGAACCTGGCCAAGTGTCGCATCGTCATTTTCACAGTCCCTGAAATCGCTAGAAATATTCCTTTTCCCAACATCATCACCACCCACCTCATACTCTACCTTGTCCCATCCACCACATCCTAATCATGTTCAAGCTCGGCCGCAATCGCGCATTGGCTTCTGCCTTTGCTTCCGCCTCCAGGGTTCGTCGCCGCCCCCTCAGCCTTGATGTTCTATGCACCGTCGCATCGCATTCTCCTGGCTTTGTCCAAAACAAAACAACAAGCTGACAACATCTCTCAAAAACAGGCTCCCCTCACCTCCAGACTCCCCAGTGTTTCTCAACAACAAAGGAGAGCCCTCAGCATTCACGAATACCTCTCTGCTGATCTCCTCCGTCAGGTCAGTACACCCAGCTCTCGTCCATAAAATTTGGCTTATCTCTACCTCTACCTACCCCGCCCCGTCACTATCTGACTCCATCGAACGGTCCCGATTCTAACGCGACACCACACAAAACAGTATGGCATCGGTGTCCCCAAGGGTGATGTCGCCAGGTCCGGCGCCGAGGCTGAGGCCATCGCAAAGAAGATTGGCGGCGAGGACATGGTCATCAAGGCCCAGGTTCTTGCTGGTGGCCGTGGAAAGGGCACCTTCGACAATGGCCTCAAGGGCGGTGTTCGCGTCATCTACTCCCCCACCGAGGCCAAGATGTTCGCCGAGCAGATGATCGGCCACAAGCTCATCACCAAGCAGACCGGCGCCCAGGGCCGTCTCTGCAGCGCCGTCTACATCTGCGAGCGCAAGTTCGCCCGCCGCGAGTTCTACCTCGCCGTCCTCATGGACCGTGCTTCTCAGGGCCCCGTCATTGTTTCGTCGTCCCAGGGTGGCATGGACATCGAGGGTGTCGCCAAGGAGAACCCCGATGCTATCCACACCACCTACATCGACATCAACGTTGGTGTCACCGACGAGATGGCCCGCGGCATCGCCACCAAGCTCGGCTTTAGCGAGCAGTGCGTCGAGGAGGCCAAGGACACCATCCAGAAGCTCTACAAGATCTTCTGCGAGAAGGATGCCACCCAGATCGAGATCAACCCCCTTTCCGAGACCTCTGACCACAAGGTCATGTGCATGGACGCCAAGTTTAACTTCGATGACAACGCTGAATTCAGGCAACCGGACATCTTCAAGCTCCGCGACACCACCCAGGAGGATCCCGATGAGGTTCGCGCCGCCCAGGCCGGTCTCAACTTCATCAAGCTCGATGGTGACATTGGCTGCCTTGTCAACGGTGCCGGTCTCGCCATGGCTACCATGGATATCATCAAGCTGAACGGTGGCCAGCCCGCCAACTTCCTTGACGTCGGTGGTGGTGCTACCCCCGCGGCCATTAGGGAGGCCTTCGAGCTCATCACCAGCGACCCCAAGGTTACCGCCATCTTTGTCAACATTTTCGGTGGTATCGTCCGCTGCGACGCCATCGCCCACGGTCTCATCAACACCGTCAAGTCTCTTGACCTCAAGATCCCCATCATTGCCCGTCTCCAGGGCACCAACATGGAGGCTGCCCGCCAGCTCATCAACGACTCTGGCATGAAGATCTTCTCCATTGATGATCTCCAGAGCGCTGCTGAGAAGTCTGTCCAGCTCTCCAAGGTCGTCAAGATGGGTAAGTTTATCTTGCACCCTACACTTACGCAAAGCATGTGCTAACTCTTCGTTTCCAAGCTCGTGACATTGATGTCGGCGTTGAGTTCACCCTTGGTATTTAAGCGAATCTCGGTCTTTGGGAATTTTAGACAGGCGGGTGGTTACGGCTGACATGGATATTTCTAGCTTGATTTAGACTCTTACTATCTCTCAGCGTATGTGTGTGTGGTTGGCAGGCATGATGAAGGCTCTCTTTTTTTTCGTCTCTTTTCCTGTGTACCTAATTATTAGACGATGCACCGAGCCTTTGTTGTTGTTGGTTTTCTTGGTTGCATCGTCTAGTCGACAAAAGTTTCCGTGGTGTGTTGCATGTCGTGGAACAGTGGAAGGCCGAGCTGTCATGTCATTGGGACCTGGGAAGATACCTATCATTACAATACCGATAGCATATCTTGTCTGCGAAAATAGTTGCGGTGTTGGTGAAGGGATTGAGCAGGCCCTGATACCCCAGGTCTGGTTTGGTCTGATGATTTTGAGGTATCATTCTGTAGGTGGCCTTCATGTAGTCACTGGCGCTTGGGTAAGGAAAAAGTTCTTGGGCATCTTGACAAACCAACTAAGCGAATCACTTGTCTTGACGTCTCTTCTGACTTGGAATTTGTTATGCCTTTAACTCCAACATCTTCGTTGCTTTCGTCACGGACGGCAATACCGCGTCGAGATGCCTTCATCGCGAATGGATCCACAAATGACTGATGCCAAGTGGTCGATCCATCATGGCATTCTTCTCCCGGTATTCTCACACGTGAGTTCGTGAAGGCCAGCGCGAAGCTCTCGCCATGCTCTGAATCCTCCTCGTCTCATTGGCCAAGCATTAACTGTTAGTGCGCTTCAACCTCCCATGCGCTGTGGGTCTTACAATGGATATAAGTGGAGATGTCGCGGTCGACGCGTCCCCCAACGTCAAAGGACGACATCTGTCATCTCTTCCACTTTGTTCTTTTTTCTCTTCTTCTTTTTCCGGTCCCCCTCTCCGAACAAACTAATGAAGCAAGTCTACCTGGCTTTTCAAGAGCCCTTGCAACCCGCGATGACTCGAGAACCGCCTTTCACATACCCTACGCAGGGCTTTACGGTCACCGACTTCGAATATTGAAGATAGATGCATCACTCGTGCGGTTGACAATCATGTGCATCAGAGACAGGACACATCCAAGATTGTTGTTTCTAGCAATTGAATCGATCATTCTGAAGGTTTCCACGCCTTCAAGAAGGGGGATACTTATCAACCAGCCCTTGGTCAACAAGTGCCGGGAATGTGTCAAGTCCAGAGGCACATACCGAGCATGATGTGGTTGGTGCCGAAAGTGTCCCGAGATGATGAAGCACACTCACTTCACTAGCCTTTGCTTCGCGTTCTCTACGGTCATCCCAAGTCCTAAATCCCAGTCCCAACGGGTATATAGGTCAGGTTCTTGGCACCCTTTTTTCTGTGGTCGACTGTGTAACTGGTAACACGCCTGCGTCTATATGCTCGTTCTTCTGAACAGCTACCCGGATCAAACCGTGAGGGATTCAAGAGACCGCCGGTTCAAATCCGGGGT